>CM065141.1:29049441-29309441 GCA_033026305.1 Cirrhinus molitorella
AAGCGACTTCATAATCTCGGCTTTACCAAGTACAATTGCGTGAAATGAAAACCCCGACAGGAAAGAAACACGACCTGCTTCTTCAGAGTCGATGGGCGACCCAAGCGAGAGTGACACCCGATAGGACGCTTGTAAAAGGACTCGGGAACCCTTTCTTTGCCAACGGAGGAGGACTAGGGAGATCCCGTCGGGGTCTGGAAAGCATCAGCGTAGAAAAGCCTTTCAGCGTCGCAAATGATCTTTGAGGAGGAGGAGGCCGAAACTAAGCAGTCTGGGAAGGCAGACTGAAAGACACTTGGGTGATCTGACGTCTCGGCCCCCAGCTGAGGAAAATCACATCTGTTAAAGGAGTGTGACACATTAACTTGAACTTCACGCCGATGGAAACAGCAGATGCCTCTTGCTCGGGGAGCACAGTAACGTCTAGCCACAACAGAATGACCGCAGAGGTGGGCGAGCGCCACGACTTCAAAACGCTAGCAGGGAAAAAACCCAAGAGCGCCTGCCAAGACAAGCTGCTGCACCTTTGAGCGCGCCTGTGGTTGCAAACATGGGATATTCCTCTCCTGCGATAAGAACACAAATAGCTCTGACATTTGAGAGCAATGAGGAAACAGCAAATGCTGCTTAGTGGAGCAGCATGAAAGCCTTTTCATTTCGACTGCATGATATTCACTTCATTAGATTAGTTTACAGTTCAAGAATATTTTGTGCACATATTTAAACAAACAAATACATTATCGTATACATGTTTTTTTTTTGTAATTATAAAACCGTAAATTGAATCATTTGAAGCTTTTATATTCATTTTAGGAGTGCACAATATTAAAATGATTGCAGATACACTTTTATGTGTTCAATTCTATGATATTCTATACACTTAAAAAAAAAAAGTATATAATTTAATACGGTTTATTTTATTTTTTATTTAAATAAATATAATAATTTATCTAAAAAATAAAACTGTAAAAAAAAAAAATCTTTATACACAAAATTCTATGATATTTTGTCTAAATATTTACAATTTTTGTAAAATAGATATAATTTAATAAGGTTTAGTTTATTATTTATTTAAATAAATATAATAAAGACAAAGTGTATATAAAACTATAAAACTGTAAAAATCAATAATTTAAAATGCTATATTGTAATTCTTCCCAGTACGGTTATATATATGTATATATATATAAAATCATTTTAAATGCTACAAGCTTTTATTTCACTTTTATTTTTATATTGTTTATATATATATATATATATATATATATATATATATATATATATATATATTATATATATTATATATATATATATATATATATATATATATATATATATATATATATATATATATATATATATTATTATATTATATATATTAGATGAAAATAAATTACAGTTCTATTAAATTCTGTCTACAGCTTGTTTTTTTGAACACTGCATAATAATATATATACGAAAAATAAAACTGTAAAAATCAATCATTTTAAATGCTACAAGCTTTTATTTAGGAGTGCACAATTTATTTATTATGTATTTAATAATCAACAAAATATAATACAACATACATAAAAATTAAAAATGTTAAAAATCTATCATTGTAAATGCTAAATATTAATTATATTGATTTAAACAGATTCAAATGCTATATTTTTTTTATAAATATTATTATACCAAAAATAAATTAAATACTTTTATAATAAATTGTCTAAAAACCATAAACTGAAAAACTAAAATCCAAAGTTGTACATGTCACATGCTTTTAAGAGTGCAAAATATTAAAGTTGTAGTCATTAAAATATTGAATTTTTTTAATCAATACATTTTATATAATAAAATATACTGAAATAATATAAAATATACATAAATATTTGTAATAAAAAAAGATGTACATTCTGAGATTTCCTAAGATTTCAATGTAGTGTAATTAAACTATTAGTGTTTCTAAATACTAACTTTAAGTAAGCATTAGACGTTGGTAAAATAAATCTAAATACCGATATTTATACACCGATATTTCTCTACTTTAATTAAAAATGTGCTTTTTAATGCAAGCTCCTACTGTTGCAGCTCAAAGTCCAGGGAGACGCTGCAAAAGCAAAATATTTCAAAGCAAAAAATTTGCTAGCAAGAATTTCGCTACAGCCGAAACTAAGGGAACACACCGTAACGCTTTAAACCAATTATCAATCAGCACATTTCAGCGCGTCGACACAGTTTAACAAACGTCACGTTATGTTTAGATGTACTTCACTCCAAGAGACCTTTCAGGTTAGCGCCGCTAACCAAGCTATGTAAACAACAGACCACATCGAGCTCAGATCTGGAGGGCAAAAAGAGAGAGAAAAAAAAAACACAAGTCAGTTGAGAAAGAAAGAGGTGTTAGGAGACTTTAAACATCCTCTTGTCAGCCTCACATCCTGAATGAAAGAATCGTTGCATTCCAGCGCATGAGAAAACAAAGTCTGCTAGCCAATCAATGGCTGAAAAACAAACGCAGAAAGAGACCAAAACACTTGCGCGCTGCCAGCCAAAACACGCCGCTCATGCGATGTTGATTCTTGGAGGCCTGTTTTCTTTAAACGCACAATGAAGAGGTGTCAGATGGCAACTCGGACAAGGTTGGTCAAATTCAAAGTGGATTAAACGGCTAAATAATGGGCGTAATTAGACGCTTGCACACTTTGCATGTAATGCAACTACTGTTTATTCAGTTCTGCAAACTGTTTTACCAGTCAGAAAGGACACTGGCCACAATAAATCTTCTGTTCCAGCATGCGAGCGCTTAAACAGGCTGAATCCGGTAATATCTCGAAGGTCATAAAACAAATGGGGCTCTAACTGCCCTGGCCTATAATTAGAGAGCAGGGGTGACTAAAAATCTGATTCATGGAAACCAAAAACTGTCTGTAATTTGAGTTCGAGTGGCCTCTGGAACCTGCTCTGCTGACCACATTTGAGGCACTAAATTGGTACGTACAGAGATGTCAACCATCGGCCCGACCGCTCGGGGCTAGCGGGACGGAAAACACTTTTATGCCACCATGTCGCACGCAAGAGCCCAAGAAGAGCATCTAGCAAACGTCATAGAGACCTGAGAACGAATCTGAATGCTGATTAGTCAATAAATCAAAACTGTACAATCATCCGTTCTTCAGATTCCACAAAGTGTGACATTTTAACTAGAGAAGCGATACCGATTAAAATCGGCCGATAGTTTTTAAAAATGGAAAACACTGGACTACTATTTAGACTGAACCATACTTTGTAAAAGAATAAATGTATTAATATGAATAATATATTTGAAAATATCAGTAAATGTTAAAAGGAACAATACTTACATTCTTCTTTATTAATCTCAGTTAATGCTACAAATGGACTCTTATTGTGAAGTGTTACCGTTTCATATCCAGGGCTCGCAAAATTTCTAAATCCCTGGTAGCCCTTTGGGCAGGTACTCTTTAGATTTTGGTAGCCCAAAAATAATTTAACTAGCCCAAATAAAAAAAATACCTTTTTTAAAAAAAATATAGAAAATAAGATAGGAGTCTAAATGTCATTTAAAAATATTTTCAATACACAAATATCAACAAATATCAAAGAAGGAATTTTATTTCACTATTTACAGGGTATCTGCAGAATCTTTAAAATATCTTTAATATTTTTAAATATTTAAGGCAATTTATGACCCTTAACACAAAAATGAACACAGTATGAGTGGGGTTAGACAATGTATGGTAGCATTAACTTATTTCACATTTACAACTATGTGTTTGCTGCATGGGTCGATATTTGCAATAATCTGACCAAAAATGATTGGAAATGCAAATTCATTCTCTGCCGCAAGTTGGCGCTTTAGGAGCGCTGAAATATTACGGTTGTACACAAAGCAGCACCGCGCTCATTAACGCTGTTCAGGTATTACAGGTAAGATGAAATGACAATGCAAAGGACATGTTTCTAAAGACAGTCGTTTCCCTTCAGATACATCAATATAAAGACATCCGTCAAAAAGCAGCATAGATGAGTTTGAAGTTCGGTGTTTAAAACAACAGAGCAAACAGAAAGAGAAAGCGTGACCTAAATTATAGCTCTCTATATACAGATTTTATTAGAGCCACAGAAAGAAAAACATTTTGCCTTTTATTAAAAATGCCCCTAGTGAAGTCTTTGTGTACATTTAAATCAATTTGGGACGGATATGATGCATCTAATGTAAAACTCTTGTGATGCGGCAGGATTTCTGTTGGCTGAATGAGCAGTTTGCTGTCTTACATCACTAGCTTTAAATATGCAACTTGCTGGCTAACAAATGCATTAATGTGATTAGCTGGATATAAACAAAGGCAAATAGAATGCAACAATCGTGACATTAAACATTTGGGTTGGACTTACTTTTGTTCACATTGTTTTAACCTCTTGAGGTGCAGCTAATGTTGGCTTCCTCTCAGCCTTGATAGCAAACACACTGCTGTGCTTTCTCTACTAATGCAGCATCTAGTCAACAAAGTACCTCAGTAATGATATGAAAACATGCATTATAGTTTGTTGTCGATGTTTTAAATCCACATCTGAAGTGTCCTGCTGTGTTCAGTGCAGTATCAGGTGTGTAAACAAACAGCAGGTGTTGTCAGTGATTTCCGCCTCTAGAGGCCGCTCTCATCATTCATATCTATGGCTCTCATACTGTATAATGACAGTGGAGCCTTCTTAGCCACATGCAACAATCAACGGCTGACCTCTAATTTCAACCCTGTACCATATTAGATTTGCACATTTATAAGCAGTGTTGGGGAAAGTTACTTTTAAAAGTAATGCGTTACAATATTGCCTTAAAAAGTAACTAATTATGTTACTTAGTTACTTTTAATGGAAAGTAATGTGTTACATTACTTCCGCGTTACTTTTTAAATCTGGGCAGGGCTTGCTTGTTTGTTTTTAATATAAAAAGTTCAGTTTTTAGCAAAAAAGTGCAATAAATAAGCCTAAGGCTAAAATAAAAGTAAATTCACGTCTGTACAGTAGAACTCTTGGAAAAGGAACACTTCAGCAATGAGAAAAATGAAGCATCTAAAGTAAGTTTTGCTTATTAGTATGGTTGAATTGGATCAACAATGGTCAGTAGCAAAGACACTGGTTAATAAAATGGGATTATAATAGACTATTTAAGTCATAAAAGCCTAATAGTGTCAAATATGATACTCAACAGAAACATTAACACTTTTTTCAATAAGGTTTAATAAACTTTTTGTGTCAGGTTTCATTGGAAGAAAAAACATTATTGTGTTTTGTGAAAAAACATTATTAAGTTTTACATCACAATTCTGACTTTTTTCCCAGAACTGGGTGATATAAACTCACCATTGGGAAATAAAGTCAGAATTGTGAGATAAAAACCTGCAATTCTGAGTATTTTTTCCTGGCAAATTAGACCATCTCACACTTCAGATTTTTTTTTTCCTCCACAAATGCAAGTTTGAATCTCACAATTCAGATTTTTTTTTTCTTTTTTTCAAAATTGTGTGATAGAAACTTGCCATTAATATTTTTCTCACAAATTAGTTTGTATCTCGTAATTTGACTTTTCTCACAAATGCACATTCGTATCATAATTCTGACTTTTTTTTCTTGCAAATGCGAGTTTGTATCTCACAACTGACTTCTTTCTCAAATGCGAGTTTGTATTTTACAATTTTTTTTAACAAGTAATCATAAAAATGTCCATCTTTTTGCTTTGAATCTTTACTATTTTAATAAATGCATTAATAACGTATATTGTGTCATCATTTTGTTATACAAATCTAACTGATTTACATTACAGGCATCAGAATATCATCATAGATATCAGCACCTTTGCTCTGTTTGGGACACTGAATAAAATGTAGCTGTTTTTTCCTCCATATTCTCACCATTTCATACTATATGAGCCATAATGTGTCAAATATGATACTTAAAAACACATGCAAACTTTTTAGATTTATTAAATATTTCAATAAAGACTAATAAACTAAAAAAGAAAAAAAAAGAAATAAAGACAGATTTGTGAGATAAAAACTTGCAATTATGACTTTTTTTTTTCACAAACGTGAGTTTGTATCTCGTAATTTTTACTATTTTTTAGATTTTACATTTTTGATTTTTATTCTTGCAAATGAGTTTGTATCTCGCATTTCAGATATTTTCCTCACAAATGCGAGTTTGTTTCCCGCAATTCTGACCTTTTTTCTGACAAATGCAAGTTTAGAAATAACTTATACTGATGTTTTTCTTGCAAATGGGAGTTTGTATCTCGCAATTTACCTTTTTCCTCACAAATGCGAGTTTATATCTTGCACATCAGATTTTTTCTTGCAAATGCGAGTTTGTATCTTATAATTCTGACTTTTTTCTTGCAAATGGGAGTCTGTATCTCGCAATTCAGACTTTTTTCCTCGTAAATGCAAGTTTGTCTCTTGCAATTCAGATTTTTTAGTTGCAAATGCAGGTCTGTATCTCAATTCTAAATTCTTTTTAGTTTGAGTTTGTATTTTGCAATTCTGACTTTGTTTTAGAACTGTGAGATATAAACTCACAAATGCAAGTTATATCTCAATTCTGAGAGAAAAAAAGTCATAATTCCAAGATGTAAACTTGCAATCGTGAGAAAAAAGTCAGAATTGTAAGATGCTACTAACTTTCTTTACTTTTGATTCTGTGGTGAAAACGGGCTTCAATGCGTTTCGCATGGTTAAAGGCTCAAAAACACAAAGAAAAATCATGAAGGAAAACAAAAACGAGAGCAAAGGAAACATTTGTCAACCAAAACATCATCTTCAAAGAATGAAAGCAAGAAAAATGCCTTGAACCTCGGGGGGTAAAAAAAAGTGTGTGAAAAGGGGGGGAGGGGTGAAACAACAACAAACGACAAACGAAAGCCACCGCATTAACAGTGCCATCCAGTACACAGAACTGAGTTTCTCTGCTTTCAAAACCACATTCAGAGGACATGCAAAACAGACATATGTCTTATTAAAGCCAGAGAGCATCTCAGGATCATCTGCCAACATACGCCTGCCTGCTTTGCTTATAGTGCCAACATTCATTTTGCTTCCCAGTTGTTTAACACCAAGCAAACATTTAAAATCACTGAAGATTTCAAAGCTGAGGTTTCTTCGAGGAACATGGCTCTAGAAACGTGCCACATGACTGTTAATTTACCCAAAAAGAGAATGCTTTCATCATTTACTCACTTTGTATCTTCTATATAACACAAAAGACGACATTTTAAAGAACATTTAAACTGTTCCATACAATTGATGTCAATGGGGACCAAAACACAACATTGGACCCCATGGGCTTTCATTGAAAACACAAAAACAAAACAGAAATTCACAAAATGTCTTATTTTGTGTTCCACAGAAGAAATAAAGTCATTCAGGTTTGAAATGACATGAAGAGTAAACATGTTGGACATTTTGGATCACATGTCCCTTTCAGATTGAAATTACACTGATTTAGGATCAAGTCAATGTTTCGTAAGATGTGTTTATGTAGGATGAGTTTTAAAACAGCTACTTGGAAATGCAACCGAAAGCATGGGTCTTGATGTGCATTAAAACCATTCTGCAATTAACACAACATTTTAAAGACATTCAAAAAGGCAAAGCAGCAGAATACTCAGAGGGAACGATTTGGCATGTTAAAGACAAAGACTTTATATGTAGATGGTTCGTTCATATAAATAGGAGAATCTGCAATGCACAAATTCACCCATTCTCTCAATAATGTTTTCTTTGCTGATCTCAAATATATTAGGGCTGTCAAACTATTAATCGCGATTAATCGCATCCAAAATAAAAGTTTATGTTTACATAATATATATTTGTGTACTGTGTATATGTATTATGTATACATAAATACAAACACGTGCATGTATATATTAAGGAAAAATATTTTAGATTTATATATAAAATGTATATATTTATTTATAATCTAAATTTTGTGTATTATATATATATATAAAAATAAATATTTGTTTTAATATATACATGTATGTGTGTGTATTTACATGTACATAATAAATATACAAAGTAAACACACATAGTATGTTTACTTTTATTTTGGATGCGATTAATCATGATTAATTGTTTGACAGCCCTAAAATATATAATTTAAATGAGAGTTTAACAATCAGTTTCTGATATTTGATTTTGTTCTCGCAAATGTGAGTGTGTATCTTGAATTCTGAATAAATTCTGAATTGTGGGATTAGAAAATTGCAATTTAGATTTTTTTTTTTTGTTTTTTTTTTTTTGCAAATGCAAGTTATGTCGCAATTCAGATTTCTCATACAGCAAAATTTGCATTTCGTATTTTTTTACAAATGCAAGTTTGTATCTCACCATTGACTTTTGTTTCTCAGAATTGTGACAAACTCACGACTGCAAGAAATAAAGTCTGAATCGTGAGCTAAAACTTGCAGTTCGTATTTTTTCTATCCATTTTCTATTTTTTTTTTATCTCGGAATTAATTTTTTTTCTCACAAATCAAAATTTGTATCACACAATTCTGACTTCTGTTTCTCAGAATTGTGATATAAACTCTTGATTGCAAGAAATAGTCTGAATTGTAAGATAAAAACTTGCAATTCAGATTTTTTCCCCTCAAAAATATGAGTTCGTATCTCGCAATTCAGATTTTTTTTTTTTTTATTATTGCAAAAGCGTTTTTGAGATTTTGTCACTTGATAAAAGCTGGCCAAAATGGAAAAAAATGGCTTTCACATTTCCTGGGTTCATCACAGCTGAGTTAACTTCTATAGAGGTGAATGGGAACTATGACAAATATATTTCTGCATTCCTACTGCAATAGAAAACCCACAGTAGAGTTTATGTGTCTTTACAAAAGTGGAAAAAAGAGATATTGTATACAAGAGTATAGAATGAATACATCACGGGCTGCAAAAATGGTAAACAGCTGTCCAAATTTGTTGCAAGTATGGCCATTGAGTATGAACTTCAGCACACTATTAAAGCTTAAAAAAACAATGCAGTACCTCTAATACTCAGACTTTCTTGCAAATGCAAATTTTGTATCTTGCAAGTCAGATGTTTTCTCACAAATCTGAGTTTGTATTTTGTAATTTTGACTTTCTTCTAGCATTTCTCAGAATTGTGTGAAATAAACTTGCGTTTGCAATAAATGAAGTCTGACATTGCGAGTAATTTTGACTTATTTCCTTGCAAATGCGAGTTTGAATCTCGCACTTCAGTTTTTTTTTCTTGCAACAGCGTTTTTGAGATTTTGCCACTTGATAAAAACCTGGCTAAAATGGAGAAAAAGGCTTTCACATTTCCTGGGTTCGTCACAGCAGAGTTAACTTCTATAGAGGTGAATGGGAACTATGACAAATATATTTTTGCATTCCAACAGCAATAGAAAACCCACAGTAGAGTTTATGTGTCTTTACAAAAGTGGAAAAAAGAGATTGTATACAAGAGTATAGACTGAAAACACGACTGGCTGCAAAAACAGTAAACAGCTGTCCAAATTCGTTGCAAGTATGGCCATTGAGTATGAACTTTAGCACACTATTAAAGCTTAAAAAACAATGCAATACATCTAATACTCAGATTTCTTGCAAATGCAAGTTTTGTATCTTGCATGTCAGATGTTTTCTCACAAATCTGAGTATTTCGTAATTTTGACTTTCTTCTAGCATTTCTCAGAATTGTGTGAAATAAACTTGCGATTTCAATAAATGAAGTCTGACATTGCGAGTAATTTTGACTTATTCCCTTGCAAATGCGAGTTTGAATCTCGCACTTCAGATTTTTTTTTTTTCTTGCAAAAGCGTTTTTGAGATTTTGTCACTTGATAAAAACCTGGCCAAAATGGAGAAAAAGGCTTTCACATTTCCTGGGTTCGTCACAGCAGAGTTAACTTCTATAGAGGTGAATGGGAACTATGACAAATATATTTTTGCATTCCAACAGCAATAGAAAACCCACAGTAGAGTTTATATGTCTTTACAAAAGTGGAAAAAAGAGATTGTATACAAGAGTATA
Source organism: Cirrhinus molitorella (assembly GCA_033026305.1). Lineage (NCBI taxonomy): Eukaryota > Metazoa > Chordata > Actinopteri > Cypriniformes > Cyprinidae > Cirrhinus > Cirrhinus molitorella. The sequence continues at coordinate 29,059,489 of CM065141.1, forward strand.
GACTGAAAACACGACTGGCTGCAAAAACAGTAAACAGCTGTCCAAATTCGTTGCAAGTATGGCCATTGAGTATGAACTTTAGCACACTATTAAAGCTTAAAAAACAATGCAATACATCTAATACTCAGATTTCTTGCAAATGCAACTTTTGTATCTTGCATGTCAGATGTTTTCTCACAAATCTGAGTATTTCGTAATTTTGACTTTCTTCTCGCATTTCTCAGAATTGTGTGAAATAAACTTGCGATTTCAATAAATGAAGTCTGACATTGCGAGTAATTTTGACTTATTCCCTTGCAAATGTGAGTTTGAATCTCGCACTTCAGATTTTTTTTTCTTGCAAAAGCGTTTTTGAGATAAAAAAAAAAAGGCTTTCGCATTTCCTGTGTTCATCACAGCTGAGTTAACTTCTATAGAGGTCAATGGGAACTATGACAAATATATGTTTGCATTCCAACAGCAACAGAAAACCCACAGTAGAGTTTCTATGACTTTCATTGTAAGTATGGCCATTAGCACACTATTAAAGCTTAAAAAACAAGGCGAAACATCTAATACACAACAGTCGAACTCACAAATTGACTAGTCCTTCCTAATCCATTCCTACTTGGCTCACTTTAAGCGAACAAAAAAACAGATGTGAAAAGCAGCGTTTTTCAGCCTGACATCTCCTGGTAACAGCATCCCTGTGGATTTCTTGTTATCCTCCTGTCAGGGTGAAGAGCAGCACTAGCCACTCCAGCAGGTTGGCTCTCTTTATCGTGACAGAAGCCTGGCTGTTGACTCGTTACGAGAGCGTGGGAGCCACAACTGCCGCCGAGGCTTTGACAGCGAGACAAACTGACAGGTGAACGGAACGCGGCGCTTTAGCCTGCGTTTACCACAGAAACCTCGTTACCACACCTCAGCAACAGCAGGCAGAAACACACTGCTAGCGTCGCAGACAGACGTGCGTTATGCACGGTTAATTTGGCTCAATTGGCCACGCAAGCCGAGCGCGGAGGAGGCAGAATATCAATTTTGGAAACCACGCCGAGCAGCTCGATGTTCTGCATCGACGAAAAAACACTGGGGGAAACGGTTTCCTGCTTCAGACCACAAACAATGACACCATCCGAGAGACATTTCATACCTCCTCGGCATTCGAAGCAAACGATTGGATCGGCTCCTAACTGGCGGCGCTCGTTGCCAATCAGATGCAGCGGTTGATTGAGTGGGCGGAAGGCCAAGCGGAGCCCCGTGGGAAAGGTGGGATAATCGCAGGGAGTTTCCCCTTCATCCGACGGCCCTTAGCAACAGCCTCTCAGTGAGAGATCACCTGTTGCTAAGAGGATGAAGAGACGCACATCCTAGCAACACCAGAAGCAGCGACTCTCTCCTTCCTGGAGAACAGAAAGATACCTACGCGCCACACGCGCAACAAAGCAATTATGAGCGCTGAGAGAGAGAAAAAAAAAAACAGGAACAAAACAAACAGTCTCACGGCGCTTGATAAAGCCACAACGACAAATGCAATCAGCAGATAACAAAAAGCTCAGCATGCATCGTTTCCACATGCCAGATATGCAAGTAAGCGACATGCATTTATTTACCTGTAAGACGCCTCAATCCAGCTCGTTATGAGATGAGCGTGTGTACATGCATTGCTGTGAATGTGAAAGCGTGTGCATGTGTGCGCGCATCTGTTGAGCAACCGAAAGAGAGAGCCTTGGAAAGGAAGCAAGGAGTGGTAACCTCAACAACACCTGTGTGCTGCTGCTAGCAACCAATAGTGAGTGTTTTCAGTATGTCAGCAAACGCTCAGAGCTAAATATGGAGACCTGACAATGGTGTGAAAAAAACATCACTGTTACAAGACCACATAAGCACAATATATACTGTACTACTACAAAAACAAGCTGCTGAAATTAATATACAGTTGAGGTCAAAAGTTGACACCTTGCAGAATCTGCAAATTATACAAAACACATGTTGTTGTTTTTTTAGTACCGACATAAGATATTTCATATTAAAGATGTTTACATATACTTCACTCTGTTTGAAAGTTTACACACACTTGATTCTTAATACTGTGTTGTTTCCTGAATGATCCACAGATTTGACAATTGTTCATGAGTCCTTTGTTTGTCCTGAACAGCCTGCTGCTCATCATAAAAATCCTTTTTTTTAGATTTTTGTGTATTTGAACCCTTTCCAACAATGACTGTATGATTTTGAGATCCATCTTTTCACACTGAGGACACCTGAGGGATTCATATGCAACTATTACAGAAGGTTCAAACGCTCACTGATGCTCCAGTTGAAAACACAATGCATTAATAGCTGGGGGTGAAAACTTTTGAATGTAACTTATTTTGTCTTCTGGGACACATGCAAGTATCTTCTGTAGCTTCAGGTGCGCAGTGCTAAATGCAAAACATATGATACTTAAAAATAAGAAAAATGTTATTTCTTATTAAACCTTATTATCTTATTTCTTATTAAATCATATTTTGTTCAAAAGTTTTCACCCCCAGCTCTTAATGCATGGTTTTTCCTTCGGAAGCGACAGTGAGTGTTTGAACTGAGTCCCTCAGTGTGAAAAGATGGATCTCAAAATCATACAGTCATTGTTGGAAAGGGGTCAAGTACGGAATAAGGCTTGAAAACCAACAAATTTGTGGGACCTGAAGGATTTTTCTGAAGAACAGCGGGCAGTTTAACTGTTTAGGACAAACAAGGGACTCATGAACAATTATTAAACAAAACAAAACAAAAAAACAGCTGTGGGTCATTCAGGTAACAACACAGTATTAAGAATCAATTGTATGTAAACTTTCAAACAGGGTCATTTTTATAAATCCAGCTATTATTTTCTCTTGTGGACTATATACAAACGTCTTTTATGTGAAATATCTTATTCAAGTCAGTATTAATAAAAAAAATAAGCATTTAGTATGATACATCTTATTTTGGTAGATTCTGCAAGGTGTATGTAAACTTTTAGGTGTTTCAATAATAATCTATTTTATTATTATTTATTCTTTTTTTGTATTTTATTATTATATTACTATTCACACTTGACTCAAGATGTAAACTGATGCGCTGCTCTTTTCCACAGACGTGCAGATAAAGATTGGACTGTTGGACTGAATAAAGATAAGGACTGTTCGCATTCAAACCGTACCTCAGGGCTGCTGAGCTGAAAGTCGTGTTTTACAACAACGTCTGGGCTGCTAAAACAAGCATTCGAAGCAAAACAGACCCGCGCCTAGCCGCCTACACATTTACACCATCACAACATTAACATGGCTCAAACTACAAAATAAAAAGTTTTAAACCAACCACTTTAATTGATCAATGCATCTGCCCAACCAACCAAGCAGTAGGTCAAATACAGAGTTCTGGCATGAAACTCTAGAATGCAGTCTGATGGGTCTAACTCAATCTGACAACATGACATCACATCATAGCACAGCCGATTGGTTCTCTCCCGTATCAGTAGCCAATGAGCTCACTGCTCAACATTCAAATACATGACTAGTGCTAAATGTAGCAGTTTGCAGCAAGCTTCAGGAACCCTCCACCTTCCCCAGCTCCACCTGTAGAGATATGCTACGAGGTGATTCATGTATGCTATGGGGGTTAATTATATATGTTATATGTGCAGCAGCAGCATTTCTTACATGCTTACAGCAGCATGTTGTGGATGTACTGGCAGAAGCAAGTCTTTGTACTTGCTCGGCCGCAGCAGCAGCGTAGCAGATCTATTCCGCCAAGACCAAATACATTAACATTGTCATGTGCATTACCATACCAATCCCTCCGAGAGTTGAACTAATTTTCTTCTGTTGGTTGCTAGTAAGCTTCTCAACCTTATTGCATTACCAGCAATCACTATCGCTCCAATTCTCTGCAAAATTGTCATTATGACAGTGTAAAAGCATTATTAAACCACAACAATGTGAAATGCAGCACACTTTCAGGCTCAGGCTTTTACTCACTGCTACTGTAGACACCACAGCATTTAAACTGGATTTCTCTGCTTTTGCCCCAGTTTCTCTAAGATGGATCAGTGCCAGTTCACCTCTGGGGTGCTCTCACTTTTCAGCCCATGCGTGAAAACAGACAATCCGAGAGGAGAAAACGAGTGTAAGAGAGCGTAGGGGGGAAAGGGGAGTGTTGGTGAAGATGTACTTGTGTGGCCTGAAAAAAAAAAAAAAAGCGCCTAGTACTGCTCTGAGTAATCTGACCTCAACGCAAGCAAGAGCCGAGAGGAAAATCTCCCCTACAGACAGCATAACAATCAAGATAGTGTTTCCTGCGTGGGAAAAAGAAAAAAAGAAGAGTCCTTGAAGCATACAAGTATTCAGGGCAAACAACCTGCATTAAGCCAGATGGTAGAAGATCAGTCTGCCCAGAAAGAGCGAGAGACCTCAGATTGCCTGATAACCACACGAGCTTTAACGGATGGCTTAGCATCTATTGATTCCATAAGGAAGTGCATGCTAAGCTGTCTGGAACAAAATGCGATTCAAAGTGAAGGCTAACAAACAACTCTAAGTAAACGCACATGAGGCCATCTACATGGCCCACCTCATCCAATCGGTTTTGATCGTTAATGAAACTTGTTCGTGCTTCCAGCTTCCTTTCGAGAAAAGAAGGTGGAATTAGTTTCACGGTATAAACTCGTTCAAATAAACAGGTCGGATTTACTGGTTGGAAATGGAATTGACCAAAACCAATCGACTACATCGAGGAAAAGGAGTAGGGCTGACGCACAGCTGTGAATCTCAACCGAGGGATGGCAAGGTTGCAAACTGAAACCCCGCAGAGTCTCGTTTCTCCATCTGCGTATTTCAGAAGCTTGGTTGCGTAGCTCATCAAGGTCTGAAAATTAAAAGTGAAACCCAAATCTGAGTGGCTGCTAAAGTGTATTCAGTTAATTCTCTCTTTGTTGGAAAAATGCACTGGGACATGGTGTTAAGCTGAGGGTAGGCAAGTTCGGTCCTCCTCCCTACTATAAAGGTCAAAGACGACAATTTTCTGACCGATTGCATTTTTTTTCAGCTAAAAATTGGTTTAAATGTATAAAAAAGATGCCATATATATAAAGTACCTCTCCCATGTATGTACTAAAAAAAAAAAAAAAGTTATTTGTAATTTTTCTGTTATTTAAAGTGTCAAAATATCATGTGGTGTGGCCGTCCAGCCATAATTGTTGGAAATATCTTTTGAAATGACCCCAAATTAATTCAGATGATTTTTTTGTACTATTTGGCATGATTTCCAAAGTGTTTTGTAATGCTGTATACAATGCTAAGCATTTGTATTTATATTTCCATTATAATATACAAACAAACTTTGTCCGATGAATTCCAATGTGTGAAATATCATGTGGTGTGACTAGCGAGAAACTACCATTTTGGGACTTTTATGCTGAAATCCATTCAAAGATAGGACATTGCATCATATACCAATTGAGATTAAGCTAATTTGGGAGTTTGTAGTTACCACATTTAGATATCATGTGGTATGACCTCAAAAAGAAATTATTTCTACAAGTATTTATTTTTATTATAAATTTCATACCGACCTTTTGTGGGAAGCTAGCTTGTTTTGTTTAGGTGGTCAATTCTGGTCATATATGTCCCACATTGTCAGTTTTGTGCTTTTATATTCAATTGATGGTTTATATACATAAAATACTTTATTTTAGTATCATTTGGAATACATTTTTATGCAATTTAGGTATTTTCAGATGGTTTATGTTTAAAATCTTTGTACATATGAAAAAAATTGCAAAGACAAAAAAAATAGACCATATAATTCTAGCTTGGTAATTATGGATTTAATAGTAATTTATTATTCATTTATTAATAACTATTAATTATTTTACCAGTTTTCACTGCCAAGCAAAGTAAAATAAACGCTTGCCATGTTACTTCCGATCCTGCAGTCAAGAAAGAAAGAAATTCAAACAACATACTAATTTGTGGGACTTTAATGTGTCCTGACAGATCACCTTAGCGCCTCAGTCAAAGCAGCAATTGAACTGATCATCTCATCATCTTTACTAGTCATAGCACAAAATAAACATGAATGAACATCAGGTATCTTGTTTCAACCTTGAAAAGATGTCAATACATTCACACACATTTCTTAAAATAGATTTTTAATAAGGTCTTAGTGTCATTTGGAGCGACCACTTATGTGGTGCGACCAATAATAGGAATAACTTTATTAAATTAAAAATGCAAATACTTTAAATAATTTACTTACTGAGAGCATCTTAAAAAAATGTTATGCATGTTAAGGTAATGAATTCATTTTATCATGGTCGCACCACATTACATTTTTAAGGCTATGGCCAGTTCATCAAGATGAAAAAAACAATAAAATCACTGCATTTTAAATTTTAATATGAATGTATGAATGTTTTCTCTCTTTTTTGCATTTTAAAATTCTTATCCTTATAATCCTTATACGTCAATGACCCATTATGGTATGATTTTTTTTTTTTATTGGGCAGCTTGAATCTACGCACAAATGAAGCATAGCTAAAAGATTCTGCATAAACCCAACAAACAAGGAAAACCTGTATAACTCCAATGAAGAGGTCACAATCTCACTCTCAGAGAGTTTCCATCAATACACCACTGAGACTGAGCTCTAGCTTCTTAAAATTTGTTTTGCACCATTTAAACTGTAGGCGTAAGTGGAATGAGTCAGCAAAACAGAAAAACACTTCAAGTTCGAGTCCCTTACAAACCCCCACTTCACATTACTTACAACAAAACCCTTCCACTTCCAGTATTTCGAAACTTATGCATTTGAACGGGGTTCCAAAGTTCCATCTGCACTATGGAAACTACTGGACCACCCCAAGTTTCCTCTGCCAACCAAGTCCCACCCACTTGACCTCAAGTCATTCCACATAAGCAGAGCTCATTACAATAATAACCCACATTCAAGGTCAGCCACTGGTGCACTAGCAGTAGGGAGTGGAATGAGGGCAGGGTGGGTCAAGAAAGAGGCGATGAAGATAAGGAGCCCTGAGGGACCAAAGAGAAGAAACAGCTCTTGAAATCTGGCAATGTGGACTGAACAGGGAACTGGTGTTAGCTTTAGAACGTTCCAGAGGAGATTAACTTGTCTAAATGTTGGATAACAATCCAGCACATGCCAACAATCACAAACAGATTTTGGATTTAATCTCATTTGTAATCCTATTCGTCAATGACCAATGATCTGTAATGAACATTTTAACACTAAATGAGTCGAATTGTCAGAGAGATAGACAAAGCAAATATACTTACCCAAACCTCATCTACTGCCTACATAGAATGCCATCTTCAAAATTCATTTCTGCTAAACAGTACCATATGGATACTGGTCTGCTTTTATTTTGACGGTGCACACACACCTCTGCGTCATCAACAATAAACAGGCACTAAATAACATTTATTCCAGCTGTTGCCGGATTTCTGCTAATCAGGAAAACTGAGACAGCACATGGCTAACAGCAGCGGACTGCATCCAAAGCCTAAGGCATCTGACTGAGCAAACAACCCTGAATGCAAAGGCTTTATTTATGAACCTCTCTCTTCTATGCTCTAAGATAAAAACAAAACAATTGCACAATCAGGAAACACAGGATGCTAAAAATGGAAACATAAGAAATTAGTCAAACCACTATAAAACAAAGATCTGGGGGTGGCTTTTACAGATAAGCTATCAGTAAAAAGCAAGGAGTAACAGTGAACATGCATGCTTTTGTCTATACTGAGGTCAAGAGTCAAGAACAAAAATGATTCATGCTTACAAATTCAATTAGCAGTGCTCAGAGCTAAATTCAAAGCAAAAAAAGAGGCCGAACAAGAGGCCGAAATGGGAGTACTAGCGTTCCACGCAAGGCGGAGCTGACCCTTAGACCGTGATACTATTTCCGCCCTACCGCAAATCTGAGCTGCCAGACCTTACATCACACACCAACTCGCTTCAACCTGTCTTTAACAACCACAGGCTTACCTCTCAAAGCGGCTCGAACGCCACAGACTTCAAAAAACAACCTCCCTCCTTTTCTCTCCTCTCACATTCTCGATTTACTTCACCTCCCACCTTGTCCTGCCTCTCTTTTCCTCCTTTTTTCCCCACCTACTCAAACAGCCTTCTCTCTGAAGGATCCCTGAGTAACTGACACCGCTCTTGAATGTTGAGAGCTGCGGTACAAGGACACCGCTTGTTCACCCAACAGCAGGAGGAGGGAAGGGGTAGAGAGGGGGGAGAAAAGGGCCCTGGGTGCTTTTGACTTGGCAGAGCTTGGAGAAGCTCTTCAGGCAGAGTTTATCTGCTGGGCGCTGGCAGTCAGCCGACACTGCTGGTGCGCCGTGGGCTACGGGGAGGCTGAATACTGCATCCTCAGTCAACGACGGACCTGTCACTTACAGTGAGCTATCTGCATGGATTTCGAGAGGGGGAGAGAGAAAAATGGAGAAAGAGAGGAGGAGAGAGCACCAACTATTTATAGCCTCTGAAAGGCTTCCTGTTACTGTTCAGCAAAGCAGGAAGGAGGGGCTACCTCCCAGAGAGGGAGAGCGAGGCATAGAAGGGTAATGAGAAATAGAAAGAGACTCACCCCTCCGCTTTCATCCACACAGGAAACATGCCTACCCAACATCAGTCAGCGAATAGACTAGAAGCTCTTGAAAATCTAAAATGAACCTATGATTCTACCACAGAACCTGCACCGCGAATCTGACACTGGCTAATGATTTGCATGCATTCAAATGTTTAAAGGAGTTAAGTGAGGTCTAAATACTTTAAGCCAGCAAGGACAAATCCTGGGCGAATTGAGGAACAAAGAGAGAAGCAAGGGGGAGGGCTGCAGGTCCCCTTTAAAGTTGGGACAAGCTGTGATGCTTGCAATCACCATTATGCAAATCCTAACAGCCCATCAAGTTCAAGAATGTTTCTCCCCTCTGAGTGACAGGGAAGAACAGGCATAAAGAGATATTGGGAGTGAGACAATGGCTGAATAAAGAACACCATGAGCATCCTTCTACAAAGGGCCATCCACAACACCCTTGGGTAGACCGTGCATGAAATGCTCATGGGTGGACAGTATCCACAACATGGACTCTGAAACCAGAAAATCTCTTTCACACTCTCGCTCTGCCTTTCTCAGAAAGAAGCCTTAGTTTGATGACCTCGTTAGTTCAAGCACTTAATCCGCTAATGCCCAGATAAAACTAAATGAGAGAGGACGGGAGGAGGGTAGCGGGAGGAAGGGAGGGGTGAGAAACAGAGTAGAGTACGAGGGAAGAGAGAGAAGAGCTAACAACACTGCAGAGGCAAGAGGAAATTCTGGCCACACGCTTGAGCCCAGATTCAACAACCCATGGGATGGTGCTGCATCCAGTGAACCCCCCAGCACCAACTCTAAAAAAAAAAAAAACCACCGATGGGGTTAACAATTACAAGATGTCTGCTAACTTGATCTGACACCAAGTGATTACATTAGATTTGAAAAAAAAAATCTGGGTCAAAATACAAGAGCCATACACAAGAGGTTGTGAATTACCCAGCTCAAGTTTGGATATTCTTGGTTTCCTTAAACCCTCTGCCAGGTTGAGCTGATAATTGGATAACCATCCCATAGCCTCTGTTGTTTGACTGGAAGCTCTGAAATTCTGGTTAAGGTCATAATCACCTGTGAACTCCAGAAGTAATTCTAGAGCTTAGCAATCTGCAAGCACTCTCTTGGCTCAGAACAAAACCCAATTTCCTCCTGTGAGGCAAATCCTTAAAAGGAAAAGGGGTTTAATCGGAGAACTCAGAAACTGCACCATTTCATCCCAAGCCAAGGGATCAATTTGCAGGGCAGAGAGACAAAAGGAAATGAGAACCCAGAGTGCCTTCTTGCACTCAGAGAAGAGTTGAACCACAGATTACAGAGAGGGAGAGAGAGAGAGAGAGAGTGAGAGAGAGTCTGGCTCGCCTCCAGAACAGACTTGAGGACTTTGATGTGGCCTTTCCTAAGCTAAGGGGTCAGTATTTGTTGCACCCCCTGTTGTTGCTTCAAAAACAGTCATACACTGTGCAATGAAAAACAGCTCTTCTTTCTGAGGTTGATCACCTTCACTGTTTGGCTGTTAGCTGTGCTTTTTTGAACATCTTTCCACTTGCTGGCCAAAAGGCCTTAACTATTTCTTTATATCTGCAAGGTTTCAGCTCATTCACTACCTAGCTCATTACTACTTCTCCCTTTAAGAGAAAGAGGAAACCACAGCACTTGTAAAGTACCCACAGCTGATGAACCTAGAATACAAATCAAGAGAAAGCCAATGACATTAATTTCATTAACTTTAGCACCTTCCAACCTTACTTCCGTATCAGGCATCAGGGCAAGAAATGCAAAGCATCTTATTCCAACCCTCAGGCATTTTCTTGCTCATTATCTCACTCCTATCTGCAAAGATGTCAGTGCACGTCAAGTAAAAGTCTTTAATAGCTCTCACATCTGTGTGCTTAACAAAGAAGATCTACTACTTTTGTATGCCACTCCAAATGAGGGCTGATAAAATATTCACACATTCAAGCATTTCTCCTACTGCACAATTTACAGAATTTGAGCAGCCGAATGTATCCGGTGTATATGTGTCTAAACATCTCCATTTTCACCAAGCTGAGACAGGCACATCTACAGGACTTTGATGAATAGCCGGATTTATTCTGACGGTTCCTCAGAGAAGGGTGCAGCACGAGGACAGTTTCGAATATGAATTACCAGCATGCTGATCCGATCTCAGCGGCAGCCAGAGAGAGACAGCAGGGCCTGAATACCAACACACGCTTCCTGGATCAGGACAAGGACTTGATTACTGATGCCTGTCAGAAGGAGTGGAAAAGTCCTTAAGTGTACTCTGGAGGGAAGCCTGCAGGCAAGCACTCCAGGAGCGAGAGAGAGAGCTGCTTTCAATCAATTCTGACTCTCGGAGAGAGGGGGGGAGAGAAAGAGGGCAAGAGAGTGGAGACTTCAATCAATCCCGATTGAAAAAAAAAAGAGCAAGGAATATGTGCTGGCCAAAAACACTCTGGGAATGCAAACGTTGCTGGGGTTCAGCATCCAAAACAGTACTAACTTACAGGACTGCAAATAAGACAAGTTCATCCAGGCACAAATGATGACAGGTGGCCCATCTTTGGGGGCTCAGCACCTTTGCCGTGCCAGGAATGGTAGGAAAAACGATTGTGGTTTTAACCACAGGGCTCTCTGTGTATCTAATAAGGACAAATCCTCCTCAAACCAACCAGGAGAGCCTGATGACATGTAAGAATGTCAAAAATTATGTGGGAGGCAGTGCTGCTGGTTTTTCAGAACACATGCAGGGGTAAAGATGTGGGAATAATTTGCTTTCCAACCCAAGGTGGAAGCAGCTTTGTGGTGATTTGTGGGGTCAAACCCTCCCCTCTTCTGCTGGGCGTGAAACCCTGGCTGAGTGCCGGAAACTCTTCTCTGCAGCTCTGCGGAATTCCTGAGAAAACCTGAGGTTGTGCATTTAAAACTAATTAAAACTTTTAAAGGATAGAGAAAGAATCCATTAGTGCCTTTTGTTTTGTTACGAGGGCAATAAAATATGGTGTGAAGGCCATCTTTAAGTCAAGCTATCTAAAGAATGTCTGAATTTCTTGGCAAAAACATGGAATATATTATACAGGTTCTTCTGGTTCAGTTCTGAATAGCTGCAAAGTACATCCAATGCTTCTTTGTTCACCTCCACTCCTCTCAGAACCTCATCTCTGTCTTTTAGTAACCATAGTTACAAAATGCCCAGCAGACATTTGATATAAAGCTCTGATCCATGGCTCTTCTGGGAGTCCATTTACTGTGGTACTTTTTGGAATTAAACATTGAGCAGTTACCCGGTTAAGAACAGGGTCCTCTTCACAAAGACCCGATAGAGCGTCTACAGATGGATGGCCGAGCATGTGACAAGGTACCGCTGGCGGAGTCCGTCTGGCTCGCCGCTTCCAGGAAGCCAGATTCCAGGGCGCTAATCCAGAGAGGCTCAGAGGCCCAGAAATGCCATCAGGTCCCTTGGCAGAGAACACATGCCCACTTTGTGTCCCAGGCTGCTGTCGATGGAGGGTTGCAGGAACGCAAGCCCCTGCAAAGTTCCCCAAGTGGGAACCAAAGCACTCCTTGTTTAATCCTCGACGTAAAAGCCGTCAAGTAGGTGGAGTGGAGAGGTTGAGGAAAGAGAGGGGAAATTGCCGGCAATCACACGGGACCGTGAATAGTTCCAAGGGGTTCAGTTCTCAAGCTCAAATTCCGAATCAATCACACATTCGGCTTTTCTCAAACTCACTTGGACTGTAACAAATCTTCCTTTTAAAGCAGTGGCTTCTGTCACACCGCATTTTGTTGCGACTGTTAACAATGGATGTGTTTTTCTTGAGAAACAGGCAAAGACTATCACTTTGTTTCACAGTACAGGGTGTAAGCCAAGGAACTACATGGACACGCAGGTTTGGGAGATAAACCGTGAACTGAAAACACATTCCACAGTTGAGCAGTCACTGCGTGCAACGGCTCTCACAGCGACGCAGTTCACAGAACGCTTGACATTCTCTAACACACAGTGCGCAGGAGGCCGGGGGGCCCCTTCATGCTAACACCTCATAAATCCCTTCATTCCTCTCCCCACTGCACCTTCAGGGCCCTACGAATACAAGGACAATTAAGTAAGAGAGAGAGAGAAACGGATAGCATTTAGTGAGATTTGTGCAACAGAGTCATAGTGAAACTTCTTTTTCCACCTTTCACAAATAGATACGCATTTCATAAGTACAGCACTTTCAACTGCACTGCTGCAAAATGCAGAGCGACTAACAGGTTAACCAAAAGTCTGGTAGAAATGACACGCAAACCTAAAACCAAAAGCAGGTCACATAAATGACATAAATAAAGAGTTCAAAGATGGGTTAAAAACCGAAAGGCTGAAACAGTACTTTAGCAGTGATGACAGGACTGTGGTACATTATCATATTCAACATTTCCAAGAATAGCAAGATACTACTATGGTACATTTAAAAAAAAAATGCAAAAGCTACAGTACATTGACACTTTTTAAGTGGCCAAGTTTTAGGTTTAAGTTTTAAATGTGAACATTTTTCTTACAAAAATGCATTGATTCCCTACAGGAGGCCTTTATTCACCCCCCACTTTTTATTATGGATGGATGCACTTTATTGGACATTTTTGGACTGATGAATAGGAAACCCACTGCCATTTCAAAGCTTACAAGAGCCAGGATAATTTTTAATGCAACTCCGATTGGGTTCGTCTGAGAGAAGAAAGTCATATACACCTAGGATGCCTGGAGGGTGAGTTAATAATGGGGTAATTTTCATTTTGGATGAACTAACCCTTTAAATGCACAAGCATAACTTTAGAGCTTTAAATAAAAACCAAATGAGATTTCAAACCAGGGTTTAAAAAACTCAGACAAAAGAAGAACAAGGGTTTATAAACAAAGCTCTTCCACATCCCTTGAGAATTCATACAGCATTTCTCAAAACTTTTCGTTTGTCTGCCGGTAAAGTTTGGGTCCTGTCAGGAGAGATGAGGTGAGCGCGGGAGCAAACTCTCCGAGAGCCTGAACCGAACTGGCACCTGCCTTTAAACATTTATGCCTGATGCATTTTTAACACACAACATAAAAAAGGCATGACTCTGTTGTTTTCTCTTCACCATCCTTTCCCAGCTTGCTCACATACAGAGCCACACACACAAACTTCTGCATTATAGAGCAGTCACAAAAACACACCACACACTTGGATAAATGGTGCGTCTTACTAAAACCAAAACTCTTTAGCAACAGGGACATTCAGACTGACAGCAATTCAGTCTCTCTGCTGTTGGTTACTACACACAACACAACTCTAATTGAAAATGACTTTTGGTTGCTTTGTCGCTGCAAAACATTGTGCACACACCCTTGTTTCCAAGAAAAAACACATTATTCCTTCCTTTTCAGAAATTCAGCAGCGGTAGACTTTCAGACCGATGCTGTAATCTCATTAAAGCAACCTTCTCTCTAAGTCCGACCTCATCAGGCTGAGACAGACACTGGTGTAGCGGCGCCTCGCCGGACGGCTGTTAACCTGACAGCGCACCTGTCAGAGAAAAAGCAAAGTTTTTCCACAGTCAATCACCGGACCGGGCAGATACATCAGAAACAGAGGGAGATGTGACACCAGCTGAGCTCATTATCAGCGTGAGGTGTGTTGTAAATGAGAACATGGGCAGCGGCAACCAGAGCTTTTTAGCAGTCAGTTCACCAGACGCTGTTTTAATGCCGAAAACGAGGAGTTCAATGCAGACGCTTATTAGCTGGCAATTAGCATAGTGTCTGTTAGCAAACAATCGCTTAACACAATGGCGAGCGATAATCTCAAATTAAATTTGAGTTCTTAAAGAGAGAATTAAAAAAAAAAAAAAAGAGCTTGTGATCTCAGGCTCTGAGAACGAATTGGCTTATAAAAAGACGACTACCCACAAACCCCTAGCGGGTTTCAGAGCTCTTCCACAGCTGTGGATTTATTTAAAAATAGCTCCGATTTGAGCAGGGCATTAAGTGTGATATCCTCCTCCTAAAAGGCACCGATTGTTCTCTGATAAATAATCTGATGTCAGATTCGCTTTCTAGACCAAACACAAAGGGGGCGGAAGTAAATTCAAGCAAATCCGCACAACAAGGCTCGCTGTTCACGAAGACACAGATGTACGGCATTTATAGCGAGTATGCGAAATGGATTTTGTTCATGTTTACAAGATTGTCTGTATGGAGAACAAATCAAGTCGAACAAAAAATACTAGATGAAGTTAGGTAAACGACTTTTGCACACTAAGAGCAATGCAGGAGAAAAAAAAAAAAGTAAAAGCAAAAGGCAAGAAAAATAAACCACATGAAGCCAATGCATCTGGCTTCTCTTTTTGTCTTCTCAAAAAAAGAAACAAGCAGGGGGGCCAGTCTGGGCTTATCCAATAGGCTTGCATGCAACGCAATGGCCTCCTCGGTCTGAGCGTGTGACAGCCTGCGGTGAGGCTGGATCGGGCCTGCAGCGGCTGGATTGCAGAGGAAGGAGAGCGAGAGTGAGGTAAACAGATGAATAAAACATTGTGGTTTTGTGCAGTCCTGACCTCGGTTAACACCATGCTGTTTACACACAAGAGCAGTGTGAACCGGTGAGGGGAGTGGCACACATTCACACAAAAGCACAAAGACGTCGAGCATGAAACAGATACGCTCATGTTCTCCTTTCAGCGCACAATCAATGGATTGACTCACAAAGTTCCTCTGTCTTGACCCATTTATAGACCGTCGCCTGCTCTAATAAGAGCGTGCAAACTGGAGTCCATGAGAAAAGACATTGCACGGGGTTAACGGGGACACTCTGAGATGTCAGTCCAAGTAAAATTAGGATGTTCTCCAGCAATTTAAATTACGAAAATATACGTAATAATAACTAATAAGTACATATCACTGCAGTTTCCAACAGAAATGAACACTAGAGGCGGTAAAACAGCGAGCGTTTGTAATCGTTTTCGTACGTAGTTATGATTACATCTCCATATGTTTTGTGTTTCAGGCGCAAGAAGCTTGGCCGGATGTGGAATCCTTGGATACGATTCTCTTGAAAAACATGACTCACGATGAAAGAGCTGAAAGATGAGAGATCGAAAAACAAGCTAAGACTGCATGCTTCCGATTGCGTTTTTAGGTCACACTCGCTTTTGCTCATACTTTCGGGTAGGTTTTGGTGTAGTGCAGATGGTGCGTCACGGAGCATAAGAGTTATAGTGCCACTCAATGGACATTTGAAGTCAGAACGTTGGTGATGTTTACAAAACTAACATCACATAAAACATACCTGAGAAAAAAAAACTGAACCGAACCGAAGTTCCTACAGGTATGTTTTCTTCGTGAGATTTAGTTGAAAATGTGAGGATCACTAAAAATTAAAAATGCAACTCAGTAAAATAGTAGTTTAAATCCTTATATTAATGTTATGAGTCAATTTGATACGTAACAAAACTGAACTGTTGGAAATATGGTCACCTAGGATTTTTTATTTTTGTGACGATTTCTCATAGTGTCTGCTAGGGCTGCGACGATTAATCGGTGCATCGCGATTCGTGGAATGATTCTGAGATTTTCCAAATACACCGTTTATCTCTGGAATCGATTCTGAGCTTAGTTTTTAACAGCAGATGGTACTCTATTTTTTAACCACACACTCAAATGTTCACAAATATTTTTTTTACATTGCGACAATTTCTCAGTGTCTGCTAGGGCTGCGATAATAAATTGATGCATCGCGGATCGATTCAGTTTTTTCAAATGCAATTTTAATTACGAAAAAACTTTTGAAGAGCTAGGAAACTGTGAGCATCACTAGAAATTAAAACTGCAACTTAGTAAAATAGTAGTTTAAAGCCTTTTGTGTTGTGGGTCAATTTGACCCGTGATTTAAAATCTGTCTGAAATATGGTTAACCAAGGATATTTTTGTTAATATTTTGTGATAATCTCATTTAGTGTCTGCTACGGCTGTGACGATAAAACGATGCCTTGCGATTCATGGATCGATTCTGCAATTTTCGGAATATCTCGTGATTCTCTCTGGAATGGATTCTGAGCTTAGTTTGAAACAGCAGATGGCGCTCTAATCTAGTACACATCTGGTGCACATTTAAATGTTCATGATTTTTTTTTTTTTTACATTGTGACAATTTCTCAGTGTCTGCTAGGACTGTGATGATAAATCGATGCATCGTGATTCGTGGAATGATTCTGAAATTTTCTGAATGTCACAATTCTCTCTGGAATTGATTCTGAGCTTAGTTTTAAACAGCAAATGGCGCTCTAATCTAGTACACATCTGGTGCACATTTAAATGTTCATGTTTTTTTTTTTTTTAACATTGTGACAATTTCTCAGTGTCTTCTAGGGCTGCGACGATAAACCGATGCATTGTGATTCGTGGATCGATTCCACGATTTTCTGAATGCAACTTCAATTGCGAAAAACAGTTGAAGAGCTAGGAAAATATGAGCATCAACAGAAATTAAAACTGCAACTAGTAGTGAAATAGTTTAAACCCTCGTATTATTTTGAATATGAAAGTGTCTGCTAGGGCTGCAACGATAAAATGATGCGTCACGACTCAAGGATCAATTCTGCACTTTTTAACAGCAGATGGCGCTCTAATCTAGTCATATAATTGTAAATGTAATTGCACCACAGCTTAGAATGCCTTTACGATGCGAGATTAACATACTTGTAATTTGCTTCAACCTTTCAGAATTTTATGAATGATAGGGAATTACAAAACGTTTAGTGGTAAAAACTAAGCTCAGAATTGATTAGAAAGATAATCATGATGCATTTAGAAAAATCTCCATCGTTGCAGAATCATTTATCATTTCCTGATGCATTGATTTATTTTTCATAGCCATGTTTGCTCAATTTTGAGTTGTTGTAGGATGTCCACATGAAGTTTCTATTACAATTATGCTGTTTGTGGGTCAAAATAATAATAAAAAATATATAAATTTACAAAAATGTGAAATGGTTGCAATGCTGTTTATAATATTTTTTGGAAAAGAAAGGTTTTTTAAAAAAGTGTTTTCTATTGAACTGTACCAAGATGGGTCTATCAGTGTATTCGGTCGTGGTGAACATCTCGCACCATGAGCATTATGTTAAAACATGAAAATCTCTTCCTCTTCCAATCAGATGCGAACAGCCGCTCACCAGATGGATTCAATAAACCCAATCTACACCGGAAGCGATTGCTCCATCAACAAAGCCATCTCTGTTATCACAAAGCTTGTAATGTAGATAACTTTACTGATAATAATTACACTACATGCACCGTTCGCTTCTGGCGTATCACCACATGTTCCCTGAAAAAACAAACACAACAAACAAAGTTGCTGTGGTTTTGCCTTCAAAGGATGTCGGGTTTGTTCGAGCAGATCTAGTGCACTGAGAGAAAACAATGGAAATTTAAGTACGTTTTAAGTATGCAGTTCAAGTTTGTGGATGCAAGTCAGTCCCTTTTCTGAACGCTACAGTTTTGCCTCCTGAGTTCTTACCCTCCTAGCTGGCGGTGTTTGTTGTCTGGATGTCCTTTGCTTTCATAACTGCAGCTCAGACGAGTCTTTCTCTCTGTTTGAGCCGTAGACGGGACAGCATGGGCGTTTCCTGGCTCGCTAACCCAGGGGCCTAAAATACCCAGGGGCAGCGTTCACAAATTGTGCGGTGAGAGAGTTTAACAGCCTCTCCGTTCAAGAGCCGAGACGCTGTGCCAAAGTTACATGAGGGGTGAGAGAAAGGGGAGGAACTACAGGAGGGGGAGAAGAGAAAAAAAAAAAAAAAAAAAAAAACGCCAATGTGAGAGACAGGGAAAGAAATGAGATGAGAAAAGGTCACTGCCGACACTCATGTAAACACCAGCAAAGGATTTACAGTGTGGCAAGAAAGCTCTCGTTGCGGAAAAGACACAAAGAGACTCGGAGCCTCGGCCCAGGAGGAGCAAGAGACCCAAAACTAGGAGACATTCCAGGAAAAGACAGACCTCCCCTCCTCTCTAAACTGGAAAAGCTTTGTTTTAATGGAGTACAGGCTTCCTGGCCACTGTCAACTCTGGAACGGACGGGGATGAGGAAAGGGAGGTTGCTGATCTCAGAAACAAGCCGTGAATGGGTTTCTTTCACACTGTCCTGCTCTCTTTTTAGCCATGAGCGAATACATGTGGACTTGTGTTCTTTATTTACACTTTTTTGGTATTCAACATATTTTGGTTATAATTTCGGAGCCAAATTGTGTGCACGAAATGTCATTTTATTTAAAGGGGTTGTGAAATAGCCTATGATGTCATTGCCCCGCCCACAAGGCCTTGCTTACATCAGCAAGAAAAAATAAGTTGTTGCGGAGGCGGAGAATTAATTACACATTTTCATTCTTCAGATCAGGGCTTCGCAAACAAGGGTTCGCAAAGCCCCGGTGGTTTAGGAGGGAACTGCAAGTGGTTCGCCAGTTGATGAGTAGCTAATTCGTTAAATCATAAAAATGTAAAATTAAAAAATATAAAATTAAAATTAGATAACTTAAAACACCTTTCTTTACGTTTTTGTTTACACGTTTTTGATGAACAACACAAAATGGTGTTTGACATTTATTTATAATTAAAATAATAATTTGCCAAACTCATATTTAACTAAATATTTATTAAGAAATAATGGCGAGGAATTATATTTTATCCTAAGGTATTAATGTAGGCAATGACCATTTCTCCACCCACATGGCCTTGCTGACATCAGCACGAGAGAAAAACTGCTGCAGAAACTGAGAAAGAAATTTTTCTTTTAATGAAATATTATGAAAACTCATTTTATTTCTTCAGAACAGGGTTTCCCAAACTAGGGTTCACAAAGCCCTAGTTAAGAGGGAACTGCAAGGGGTTTGTGCATTGATGATAAGCTAATTTATTAAACTATAAAAACGCAAAATTGACATTTTTAAATAAAAAAAGCGAAATCAAACTTTTGTCAGGAAGATTTTTTTAGTCATGTTTTGATCTAATGTCTACTTTAAATATTTTGAACATGAGACAAAATGGCATTTGACACACTTAAATTTGGCAATTTTTTGAGTACAATTTAATATTTAGCGAGAAAAAAATACAAGAGGGTTATGATTTTATCTTTCATTTTTAAATGTAGGAAATGGCATCACTGCTCCGCCCACATGGCCTTGCTGACATCAGCAGGAGGGAAAAACTGTTGCAGAGGCATAGAACGTTAATTTATTTTGTGAAATATTATGAAAACAAACATTTTATTCTTCAGATCAGGGTTTCTTCAATCTAATTCATTAAATCACAAAAAAGGGTAAATTAATACATTTAAAAAAAAAAAAAAAAAACTTAAAACACAGATAAAGGAAAAACTAGTTTCTTAAAAAACTAGTGTTCGCAAAACTAATGGTTCAGGAGGGAACTGCAAGTGGTTCGTGAGTTGAAAATCTATTTAATTAAAAAAAAAAATGCTATCAATTAAAAAAAAAAAAGTAAAATAATGCAAAAAAAAAAAAACATTTACCCATGTTTTGAGTAAACACATCCATTTATTTTCTTTTCAGTAAAACTGAATATGATAACAAAATAGCATTCAACATTTAACTGATGGTTCAGGAGGGAACTGCAAGTGGTTTGTGAATTGATGAAAATCAAATTCATTAAATCACACAAAAAAAAGGGTAGAACACCGAGATACAGATTTCTGTACCCATATTTTTCTTAGGGTTTCTTAAAAACTAGTGTTTGTAAAACTAATGGTTCAGGAGGGAATTGCAAGTGGTTCGTGAGTTGAAAATCGATTTCATTAAATAATAAAATAAAATTGATGTAAATTAAAAAAAAAAAAAAAAAAAAAAAGTAAAAATGCCTATATATATATATATATATATATATATATATATATATATATATATTTACCCATGTTTTGAGTAAATGTCTGTTTATTTTCTTTCCAGGGTTTCCCAAACTAGGATTCGCAAACCCCTAGTGGTTCAGGAGGGAACTGCAAGTGGCTCACGAGTAGTTGAAAAGCTAATTAAATATTAAAAATGTTCAAATAAATAAAATAAATGCATTTTAAAATAAAACCAACTTCAATAAAATATTTACGAAAAAAAGATAGCCATGTTATGTGCCTGATGTTATAGCCATGAATGTCTTGCTAAATTATCGAAATATTAACTTGAACTTCAAATTCAAATCTACTCAAACTAAAGGTTTGGCTTACAAAAAAAAAAAGTTTGAAAATCCCTGCGCACTAACGAATCGATCACTAAACCACATTTACAATGCCGTCTTCAAATGAGATAACTCAACGTGACGCAAAATCCAAATAAAACCTGCAAAACTTAGCCTACTTGTGTCTTGCTCCTCTCATGTGCCCTCTCTTCAAACATGGCTGCCACCCTGGCTGAAGGCGCACGTGCAACAGCGCGCACGCACGCATTACATGCGAGCACACGCTAAAATACCATCAACGGCAAAGAACAGAAAACTGAACGGCGTCCCTGCACCCAAAACCGCATTTCCTCGCAGCAGCATGGATCTTACCCTCCCCGCGCGCGTTCGCTCCTCTGTCTGCGCTGGTGCTGCGCGTCTCTCCCCTCCCCCTCCGCTCTCCTCTCACTACTCACGCACAGAGACACAGAACGAGGCGCGTTGGAAATGCACTGGCTGACAGCGAAGGACAGCTGCTCTCTCTCGCTCGCTCTTCCCTTTCCTTCCCTTCCCCCACGGCTCGCCGCGCAAACACACACGCTCTCGCGGCGCGCTAAGAGACAGAGCGAGCACATGAGGACGGGAGGGAGAGAAAGAAAGATGGAGAAAAACAGGAGGGAGGGGAGAGGCGGCCATGAAAGGGCTTTGTTTCACCATTTCTCTGATGGCTTTCGCAGGCCTCGCCACCACAGCAAGATTCAAACGCCTGAGAACAAATTCAATAGGCGGGAATGTGTCAATTTGGTTATGGAATTTAAATAATGATATGAATAAACAAATATCATGAAAACTGTGACATGCGGCTTTGAGGTAGGGATGGGAATCTCATGTGAGACAATTCTGGTTCTTTTAGTACTTCTGAAGGAGCAATCTCTGTATATTAATACTCGTTTTTTTAATTTATTAAATAAATTAACGCTATTTATTACAACACAACTCTGAATTTGAAACTGTCACAAGCCTGGCCATCACTGAAAACAATCAGTTTAAGACTTATTCAATCACAAATCAGACATCGCTGCTAGTGATTTTTGCATGTATGGATTGTTGACATAAATGCATATCATGAAAATCATTCACGAGCTGTATTTATGAAATAAATTAAAGGTGACTTGTTTTAGATGGTGAAAAGAAATCATAAATTCTTAAAGTAAATACAAAAAAAAAATAATAATAATAAAATTAAATCAAAAATCCAAATTAATAATACAAAAAAAAATTTGTTTGAATAAAAAAAAAGCATGAAAACTAATAAAACATTGCTTTTTTTTAAAAAACAAAACAGCCATATGTAATCAGTAGGGATGTAACGATAACCGGTTTGATGATAAATCATGATAAAATTCTCCACGGTTAGTATTACCGTTTCATCTTTTAATTATCATTAAAACCGTATTTGATTACCACGATTTGAACAACTTATGATAAATATATACTGTACAGCGTAAAGCAAAGTTTAAATAACAGTCTCATGTGCGCAGAGCACGCAGAGTAACAGTTAGTTTCGCTTTGAATGAAAGCATGACGGAAAGATGGGACGGTTTAAAAGGTTGCTGAGGGAATATACAAATGAATATAGAAATGAATGAATTATATTAATGTACCTCTGATGGTTCTGACTGTCTTCAGAAAAGATTCGATGGCATTGTGTTTTGATCTTCATTCCATGTAATACCTAATAAAGCAGTGTTCTTAATCGCAATGCTGCATTGTCCACAGAGTTTACGGAAACAGCTGTAACTTTGCTCTTCCATAAGCGCCGCCTAGTGGCAGAGAGTGGATTTACATTGACTTACAATTACGTTCAGCCTGTTTGCAGTTTTTGTCTAGCTAAACCGGACCGAAGTTTCATGCACTGCTGTCATCTAAACTAAAAAAGACTAAAAACAAGGATTCTATAAATTTAAACAATTCACATAATACATCTAGAATTATTTAGATAAAATAGGCTACATATAACATTTATTGATTTGACTTAACCATTTTCTTTATTTAAAAGCTGAAATGTGAGGTTTACCATTTTATAAAACCTTTTCAAAGCTTTATTTGAACATTTCGAACATGTTATTAGGTAATGTTACTGTTTTAGTGTTTGTAAAAACAGAAGTCATTTTATATGTTGTTTGTTGATTTTAAATATAAAACTTTGAGAAACAATTTATGTGTTAGTACTTCTTAAAAACATCCAGCATATTTTAACAATACCGTGATAATATTGATAACCGTGATCATTTTTGTCACTATAATCGTGATAAGAAAATTTCATACCGTTACATCCCTAGTAATCAGTAGTAATCCGTTTTTAAATTCAACAATTTTATTTATTTTTTAGGTTTTATATTTTATACTTTTTTTTTTTTTTAATAAATCTGGTTCCAAGTCTAGTTCTCAATTCGTAAAGGAATTTTACAGTTATTACTCATAATTCTAGTTCCTTAAATAATTAATCATAAGTCTTTTGAATTGATTTTAGACAAAATGCCAGGCCGTCACTGAAGAAAAAAAATCATTTAAGAGAGATTTAGTCATGTATAAGCCACATAAGTCATACTGTTGGATGAATGGTTGACAAAAATTAATGTTACGAAAATCATTTAACTGTATTTATTAAATAAATTAAAGGCGGCTTGATTTAGATGGTGATTTTAGATTTTCAAATAGTTGTATCTCAGACAAATATTGTCTTATCCTAACAAAACATACATTAACCGAAAGCTTATTTAACAGTTTTTGTCTAACATCAATTAAAAGTACCATTTATTAAAGATAACTCATAAACTGATAACTTATTTACTTAAGACTGAATCATGAGTCTTTTCGATTGATTTCTGACAAAATGCCAAGCTGTCATTGAAAAAAAATTAAAACAATCATTCAAAAGAGTGATTTGGTCATGTATAAGACACCACCAGAATTAATGGTTAACAAAAAAAATTTTTTTGTTCTGAATAAGACTAGATCTCATGCTGAAGTGGAATCAATGACGTTGTTCAAATCACCAAGCATGAGTAATAGTAACAGTGATGGTTGCCTTAGCAAACACCGCTTAATTATAAAGAAAAAAAGATGACTTGACTGTCAGAGTTAACGGCTGAATCACAAAGCAGTAAAACAGACAGTGAGAGCGAGCGAAAGCGAGAGCGAGAGAGAGAGAGAGAGGGGAAAGGCCATCACGATTCAACGGTTCCCACCTCCCCGTCTTTATCTCCCGCTGGATTTATTGCTGAGGATGTAGCAATTATGCCCAGGCGAAACAAGCAGCCCAATGTGAATTTTTCAAAGGAGAGAAGAGTTTGCAAAAAAAAAAAAAAGAAGAGAAGAGAGGCTTGACACCATCGCATAACGATAAACTTAATCCTGTCAGCCCATCAGCCAGGATTACGCCAAAACTACAGCCTCACGAAGCAGCGATACGGAGAACGCCTCGGGGAACACGTTTTCACCAAATAATGAAACCTTAAGAAGTGTTAAGAGGGGGAGAAAAAATAACCTGGGTATTTACTAGCACAAGATCAGCCCTCTGACAGGGAGAAAAAGAGAAACTATAAATCAATCCGTGTTTCCTGTCAGCATCCCTTAAAATGGAGCACGGCGTGCCAGAGCGTGTGGGTTGACTGAAATACCGACGAGGTTTAAAATAAGCACGCGGCGCGTCACGCTAATCATAACGCATCGGGCGTTTACGCCAAAGCTGGTGTGTTTTGATAAGGTTCTAGGAAACAAAAACAGCTGCCAAGAAGAGCTCGAAGAAAAGCTTAATGCGTCTCCTGGGATTACGAATGTGCACTCTTGAACGCTTAAGACCCAGAGGGACGGGAGTAAATAAAAAGTCACCTTTAGAGCAAACAATCCGAGAAAACGCTTGTATGGTTTTACAACATACCCAAGTTAAAAGTCTTAAATGAATTACAAGCACAACTAATCCGTCTAGCACCAAAAAGAGACTACAAAAAATACAAACAGAAAGGATTAGTTCACTTTCAGAACAAAAATGTACAGATAATGTACTCAACCCCTTGTCATCCAAGATGTTCATGTCTTTCTTTCTTCAGTTGTAAAGAAATTATGTTTTTTGAGGAAAACATTTCAGGATTTCTCTCCATATAATGGATTTCTATGGTGCCCACAAGTTTGAACTTCCAAAATGCAGTTTAAATGCAGCTTCAAAGGGCTCTAAACAATCCCAGAGACAAGACACGATGAGCATTTGAGGTTAAAAAGTATATAAATTAAAAAGTTATTTAAACTGTATTTTTGAAAATGTTGCAATACTTGAAAATGTATAAATGAATTGAGGGAAAAAAAGTATATAAACTGTCAATTTGTTTCAAAAATGGCCGATCGTTTTACTAGATAAGACGCCGCTTCATCAGCTGCGGTCATTTAAAGCTCTTTAAAGCTGTGTTTAAACTGCATTTTGGAAGTTCAAACTTCACTGTAAATAACTTTGTTGAGTCAACTTAAAATTTTAAGGCAGCCAGGTAACAAATTATTTTAAGTTGAGTCAACTCGAAAAAAGTTTAGTCAACTTGAAATGTTACGTTTTACTAAGTGACAACTTAGATATTTGAGTTGAGTCAACTTAAAATTTTAAGGCAGCCGAGTGACAAACACAGCTGTTAAGTTTAACAAATTTTTAGTTTAGTCAACACGAATATCTAAGTTGTCACTTACAACTTAACATTTCAACTTCAATAAACTTATTTGAGTTAAATGAACTTAAAAATCTGAAGGCAGCTGGGTAACTAATTATTTTAAGTTGACTCAACAAATGTGTTTTTTTTTACAGTGTTGGGGGCACCATAGAAGTCCATTATATGGAGAGAAATCTCTGAAATGCTTTCCTCCAAAAAATATTTCTATACGACTGAAGAAAGAAAGACATGAACATCTTGGATGACAAGGGGGTGACTACATTATCTGTACATTTTTGTTCTGAAAGTGACCTAATCCTTTAACATCAAGTACTGAGGTTAACGAGAACAGTAAAATGCACTTTTATCGATATAGATTTCGATTCTTATCGATTGCTAATTCTGATTCTAAGACGACAAAAAATTCATTAAAAAAAAGTTTCAAGTCAAACATTTAGATGTCAAACATATTTATTGTCTTTTGCCTATGGTTTTACCAAAAAAATACCACAGAGAAAAACACCAAAAAAAACAACGACTAATATAAATTTCAAACATTAAATTGTTAAAGACAAGTAAAAAAATGGGAACAAACAAATCAATTTACAATAGAATAAATAAATATTACAGAAATTGAAATCAAACATTTAAAAACACTGAATAGTTTTCTTTTCACAAATAAAATATTAAATGACCAGTGGCACATTTATTAGACAGATGTCTTTTTAACACCGAACACAGATCTAAAAATAGTGTTACACGCGCTTTCTTTCTCATCTGTTTACGTCCTCCTAAGAAAAAAAACGCTGCGTTTATGATGATATACTGACGTATTTCGTGCATACTGGTCAATAAATGTGAAAGAGAAGTCAGTTCTGGCTCAAAACAACCTTTTCTGCTGTCGAAATGCACAGAACTGTTTGAGAACAGACACAGGTCGGGAACCCGCATCGGGACCGCTGTTCTCCGTGCTCGTACTTCAGATGTGTGAAACAGTTTCACTCACATTTGTGACTGAAAACTACTGCGTGCGACTATGAAAAAATATTTAGGAGCACCAATGCGACTGACCTGATCAGCGTATTTGTGTTTGCGCTGAGGGGAGCTTCAAAGGTTTCTACATGTTTTTGCAACATTGAGTAATGCACCACAGACATATCTGATGAATCCTTTCATAAACAGTGTAGAGAGAGTAAATAAGAGATTGATTGTTCAGTGTAGAGAGCTTCCTTGATTACAGTGGAACTTTGTGAGATTGCGACGAACTAAGATGAGTGAGTTTGCAAATGTGATATTGACTTAACAGTTAAATAAACAAGAAGTTAATATTCATGACTTACATAGTCTGACTATAAAACTATTGCCTCATTTTGCTTTATTTTGCCGTCAAAATTGTTTGAAAAAGTCACAACTGAGCCGCTGCGCATCTCCATTCAAACACAGCAGTGTTTTGTTTATGAATGAACGTACGTTTTTAAACTAATCTAGTGAGTCAATGATTCAATTTCCCATTCATAAAGATAGTCACTTGCATTATTCCTGAATGAATCAGCTGTTCAAATGAATCAAAAGAATGTGATATGATTTAGTAATTAAATCAGTGACTTGTTGAAACCTACTGGGAATTTTAGCATTTTTAAAGCATCTTCTCCCAGTTACTTAAATGATTTAACATTTCTATATTCAAATGTTATATTTAAAACATTAATCTCAACATTTATGAATTTAATTGCACTCATGCCACCTCTAAGCCTCACTTTTGTGTTGTTCTGTGCCACCTCTGTAGTGCAAATTAATTTTGTTAATACTGATTTCATTTGTATTGGTAACTTATTCTTCTTGTTCTACTTGTTCTTAATCTATTGTTTTAATTAGAAATATTAAAAAAGCTTATAAAATGTATCATATTGACCCAAATATAAGACAAGTTTTTGTTCTTGGAAATGCATCTGAAAAAATATATTCTTATATTCAGGGTCAAGACTTTGACCTGTCAATAATACACTCACAACTATAGGTGGTGCCAAAAAATATGTAATGTAATGTTTGTCGGTAACGTTAGAACAATGCGATTGAAAACAAAAGAAAGAGTCTTGACTGTCATGTCAGCCTGATAGAGCCAAACTTCCTCTGTAAGTGATTTTAAAACGCAAGTACCCAGATTTGAAGATTTCACTATACTGTTAATGAAATGTTGGTAGGCTACTATAAGATGGATAGCCTAATTGTTACATAATTTAGATGGGTTACCTGTTTTTTTTAATGGTATATCAAAAAGTGTTTTTGTAATGTGGCGCATTTTACCAGTAATTACCATAGTTTCAAGACAAAAACTAAAGGAAAAATATGCAATATGAAAATAATTTAAGAAAAAAAAAAAAAAACAAGATTTGGTTTTCAAAAAGCCTTTTTCTAAAAGGTAAATCTTGAAAAAGGGGGATCATCTTATAATACACGGTTGGCTTATACTCGGGTCAATACGTTTTTTTTTTTTTTTTTTTTTTTTACATCTTTACATAAAAGATTACATACTTTTAATTAAAAAAATGCCATTAGAAATGTCAAAAAAAAAAACTGTAAATCTTGTAATGGAAAAGCACATTTCTGATTATATTTTTTGATTGTTAATTAGAAGGTGCTCCTAAATTTTTTTTTTTTTTTTAACGTTAGAAGCACAAGTGCTCCTAAAAAGAAAAATAAGTGTACAGCCCTGTCTAGCACCAAAAAAAAAAAAAAAAAACAGTGGAGTAATAAAATCATGTGGTTTAACTAGATTACATTACACTTGGCTATACAAAAAACACATTAACATCAAGTACCGAAGTAAACGAGAACAGTAATATGCACTTTTCTTTGTGTGCCGACAAAAGCATTGCATCACACCCAGATCTTTAAATCTGGATTATCTTGAGATGGTTTATTCACTCCCCGTCTAGCAAATCCACTGAGCTGTAGTCTACAACGGCAGCTAATTCCCCGCCAGAGCCAATAACAACGGCCAAGGGTGCGAACCCATGGCCGGCCTGTTTTTGACTCGAGCTGTTGGAAAATACAAGTTTATGGGCAGCAAAGATCCCACTATTAAACATTTGCACAGCCGACAAAATCCTCAGAAATTATTTCCTGGATCGCCAACGGACGGAGCAATAAACTTAGCAAGAGTTATGATCGTGAGCTCTGATCTCGCTGCAGTACTTCCACAGACTCATAGTGATCCCCGCTATATTTAGGGTCAGAATGCAGACTGCTGAATCAACGCGGGTACAACGAATGATGGCGTGGGATGCAGATGAGCAAATGGTTTGGGTGTCAACAGCAGACATGTGTTCTTTACAACATGTATGATGTGAAACGCCATTCACAACTCATTTAACGGATGTAATGTGAGCAGCTTCTGAATGAAATATAATATTCATTGAGAGGGGGAGAAAGAACATGACTTGATTTGTCAGATGAAGAGTAGGAATGAACAGGAATTACAAAAAATATTTAATAAATAAAATAAAATATAAAATAATAATTAAACAAATACTACTACTACTACTACTACTACTACTACTACTACTACTACTACTACTACTACTAATTATTATTAGTCAAATTAATTAGGGATAATCCAATATTGAAACTCTGCACAGTATAAGCTGATAATTATACAAATATTATGGCAAATAACCAATAAATGTTAGAAATTAAATTCTGTACTATTTTGTCAAAATAAAGTAAAATAAAATATTATATAAATTATTATTATTATAAATACTTAACTAAAATTTAAATATTTTTAAAGATTCAAGTGATTTTAGGCATCACAACATCATAATGTACTGAATTAAAAAACTTTGAGATTTGCTAATGATTTAACTGATGTAAAAATATTGTTTTAAAAATATTACAATACTAAAAAAAGATTAACTAAGTAAATATTATATGGTGGCAAGAATGGCAAATGTTGGTTGGTATATCTAATATCGGCCATACATAAATATATATTTGGCACTGATATATGTGACCTTGGACCACAAAAACAGTCAAAGGGTCATTTTTCTTTTAAATTGAGATTTATACATCCTGAGATTTATAAATAAATAATAAGATTTCTATTAATGTATGATTTGTTAGGATTTTACGATATTTGGCTGAGACAACCATTTTAATATCTGGAATCTGAGACTGAAAAAATAAAAAAATAAAATATTGAGAATTGCCTTTCAAATTGTCCAAAAAAAGAGTTCTTAGCAAAGCATATTACTAATCAAGTTTATACATTTACTGTAAGAAATGTACAAAATATCTTCATGGACATGATCTTTACTTAAAAATCCTAATGATTTTAGGCATAAAAGAAACCCATACAACTGTATTTTTGGTTATTGCTAAAATATACTAATGCTACTTATGACTGGCTTTGTGGTCCAGAGTCACATATCGGCCATAAATAAATATCTATTGGCTGACATCCAATTTCGCACTGATATATTTTGCAATATGAGGAGAGGACAAAAACATAATCATTTGCAGACTTTACACTTAAAATATATACTGCATACAAGTTACGAAAACCACAAGACAATCAAAAGTCAATCATCTTTTTGGTGTACTGTCACTTATCCAGCCCATCTTCATAGATTGTGGTTCAGTCAACGACTGGAAATGTCTTGTTTAAAGGAGGTCGCTTTACCTCGTCAAATGACTGCGGAGAGGGGTTAAATTAGCCTGTGTTATTCTCAGGGTGATAACGACTGCGTGCGCAGTGTTAGTGGATACGCTAGTTCGGCAGGGGCACGCAGCAGGTACCGTCTTCTCCTGCATTCAGCCGGACGGCTCAAGTCCACGGCGCTCTGCCTGCACCATGGGATGTGGAAACGCGAAACCACTTTAGAGACGGTTGAAAAGCCTGTCTGGTTCCCCTCCCTGACACTTGATAGCATCCCCTTCTCACACCTCGAGACCTGGTTGTTAAGAGGAAAGAGGAAGAGGTATTTCGTGTTTTGTTTAAGCTGTTGTCGTCCCTCCCCCTGAGGCCTCGAGTGAACCCCATGTGCTTGTTTAAGGAATGTACCAGAAGACAATAGCGGCAGTCAGAGGAAGTCATGAATGGGGGCCATTGGTCGCGGAGCACTGTAGCGCCAACAGAAAGCTTTCTACCAGGGACAAAGCTCAGTATGGCTCTTCTAACCACCAGAATAGAACCAAGCAGGAAATCTACCTTTGACACTACATAAACGTTTTTATTACAACTTAAGAATAAGGCCAGAATTGCAATGTATCACTATGAATTAGCTTGACACTTTTATCTAAAAAACTACTTGCATTGCATTGCAGGTATGTACTGTATTTTATCAGTTAATGCAATCTCTGGGAATCAAACCTATGACTTACTCTACTGTTTGAGCTACAGGAACACACTAAGTCAATCCAAAGGCCAATGCTTTGCAAACATTACATTGCATTCAGGGCATGTGTTTCATCAGTTCAAGCATTCCCTGGGAATCAAACCTATGACCTTGGATACAGGAACACAATGCAAATGTCAATGCTTAGCTAACACAATGCAATTTACTACTATGCATATGGCTGATGCTTTTATCCAAAAGCAACCTAAGTTGAATTCAAGGCATAGGTTCATGTATTCCCAAGGAAACGAACCCATGACCTTGGCGTTGCTCTACTGTTCGAGCTACAGGAACACAATGCAAGTCAATAATAATGTCAATGCTTAGTGAGCACAATGCAATTTACTACTACTCATTTGGTCAACGCTTTTATCCAAAGTAACTTACACCACATTCAGAGCATGTTTCATTAGTTCATCCATTCCCTGGGAATCGAACTAATGATCTTGGCTACAAGAACAATGCAAATATCAATGCTTAGTGAACACAATGCAATTTACTATGCATTTGGCTGATGCTTCTATCCAAAGCGACTTGCATTGCATTTAAGGCAGGGAATCGAACCCATGATGCGCTGGTTTAATATTCTAGCTACAGGAACACAATGCAAGTCAATGCAAATGTCAATGCTTAACAAACACAATGCAATTTACTACTACACATTTGGTTGACACTTTTATCCAAAGCAATACCCTGGGACTCAAACCCATGACATTGGCTACAGGAACACAATGTCAGTGCTTAGCAATAGCAAATGCAATTTACTATGCATTTGGCTGATGCTTTTATCTACAGCGACTTACATTGCATTCAAGGCAAGGAATATGGGAAGGCACATGTTCATGCATTCCCAGGGAATCAAACCCATGACCGTGTTGTTGCTCTACTTTTCGAGCTACAGGAACACAATGCAAGCCAATGCAAATGTCAATGCTTAGCTAACACAATACAAATGTTTTATCCAAAGCAATTCCCTGGGAATTTAACCCATGACCTTGGCTACAAGAAAACAATGCAAGTAAATGCAAATGTCAACACTTGGCTTATACAATGTAATTTACTACAAGGCACGTGGCTGATGCTTTTATTCAAAGGGACTTAAGTTGCATTGAAGGCATACGTTCATGCATTTCCAGGGAATCGAACCCATGACATTGGTGTTGCTTTATTGTTTGAGTTACAGTAACACAGTGCAAGTCAATGCAAATGTCAATGCTTACCTAACACAATACAAACTACTACTAGGCATTTGGTTGATGCTTTTATCCAAAGCAATTCTTTGGGAATCGAACCCATGACTTTGGCTACAGGAAAACAATGCAAGTCAACGCAAATGTCAATGCTTAGCGAACACAAAGCAATTTACTACTAGGCAGTTGGTTGATGCTTTTATCCAAAGCAATTCTTTGGGAATCAAACTCATGACCTTAGCTACAGAAGCAGCACTGTAAAAAACAATTTGTTGAGTTAAATTAAAATAATGTGTTACCCAGCTGCCTTAAAATTTTAAGTTCAGTCAACTCAAAGATCTTAAGTCAACTTATTGTTGACGTTAAGTTGTACTAAGTGACAACTTAGATATTTGAGTTGATTCAACTTAAAATTTTAAGGCAGCAGGTTAATAAATAATTTTAAGTTGACTTAGCATTGTGCTTTTTACAATGAGAATACAATTTACTACTATGCATTTGGCATGTGATTTTACTGAAAACGACTTGCACTGCATTCAGCATATGCATTTTATCAGATTTCAGCATTCCTTGGGAATCGAACCCATGACCTTGCTATTTCTGGTGGCATGCTCTACTGTTAGAACAGGAACACAATAAAAGTAGATGGCACTGTTGTTAACCTACATTCTCAGACAAAAAAAGGAAATGGCGTTTACTGAAATTATTAAAAAAAAAAACAAAAAAAAAAAAAACACACACACGGTCAAATGGTTTTAAAACACTCAACTTCTTCAAGTTGCAGTCAACCAAAAAAATCCTTTTCAAGGACGTTACAAAGAGATAATCAGTTTTGTCTAAAGAAAACCCCTTGTTGCTCTTTCCAGTAGCCTATATTTGGCAGCCTGTCACAATTGAAAGTAAGCAAGGGGTCCAAGTGTTACATTTCAATGGCTCCCCAGAGGCCCACTATGTAGGGAACACAATGCTGTGAGCATGAACAACTACTGACTGAGTCACTCGCAAGGAATTTCACAGATCTGTTGTAAGCATATCTGTGTCTATCCTCACAGTTTGTAATGCACAAGGCTCAGTCAATGTTCAACTAAAAGCAGTGCAATACAAGTTCTCAGAATTTAATGACTTCAAAGACTACTAATACGTTAGTCTTCGCTGATCTTTGAATCTCATATTTCAAAATGAAATCGTGTGTTAGTAGACGTTCCTGTGGGGAATATGCTGAACTCTGCATTCTCCTAAGAACAATCTGTCGAGGCATGGATTCTTGTTTTAACATGAGAGATCAAGCTACAAATTAGACTAGCTGCCAAAACTCCTTAGGAACTAGAAGGCTGATAATTGAGTGCAATGAATAATCGAGAAAACCCCTACAATCCGCCAACAACTCAAACAAGATTGAGCAACAAGAACGTCAATCAGAAAGAAAATAGCATGTGATGATATCTCACACTTAACATGAGCTCCATAACAAGACAGACTAAGGCTTAACCATTTGGCAAGATGGTTATTTGGTTTACAACAATTGGTACAATGATCTTATTAGCATTATATCCTTATTCACATAAGAACTCTGGTAAGTACACAAAATTCTGGGAGTTGATGGTCTTGTATCTCTGGTCATCTGGACTCTGTCCTAAATCTCTTTTGGCAGCACTATTTGCATTACTAAATGGACATTGAGACCACCAAGCTAAGCATGCAGTGTTTTCCACTCTTTAAAATGGACTAGTGCCAAAAAAAACATGGAGCCAGCAAATTGGCGGGATAAGCCAGGTACTACTAAGTCATTGCTTCATCTGTAACAGTTGGAACAGCATTAGCTTTAAGCTTCTACGACATTACAAAATCACTGCCAACCAGATTATTACATGAAATCAAACTGAACACCAAACAATGCAATGATTGCTTCCTATTGGAAGCGCAATAAAAACACCAGTGGACTCACCTTTTCGCTTTTCACCTTCTTCATGGACCTGCAGTCATTATTTTCCACTTCTTCTGGTTCACTCTTGATAGCCAAAGGTGTGACTATTCCACTGGTATCAAGGGTAATATTCCCTAGTTGCTCAGTGCCAACAAGGTCCGAATTTTGCGACCCCTCAAACGGGGTATTGCGTGCCTGGCCTAAAGGCATAACCTGTGCTGATTGGTCCTTTTCCGAGGGCACGCTCCCAGCTTGTACCCCTTCGTTTTTCTCCTTTTTGCTTTTCCCAGAACCCTCCTTGTCCTTTTTACCACTCGGAACATTACGAGAGGCTTTGTTACTTTTATCCGAACCTTTCCCAGAAGGTAAAGTCGTGGAACCGCTTCCCACGGTTGGCCCAGTGCCCTCGCTTTGGGTCCGTCCCTGGGCATCCTTCTTTGCCCCATCAGGGGTCGAGGACTTGCTACTGTCCTTGGAATTCTTGCTACGCTTAGCTTTGGATTTGCTGTCCTTGATCGGCGGAGGAGGCACCGGGTTAATGAACTTGATGTTGTCCGGCAATGCCGCTACGGCGCTCGAGGCAGCAGCCATTCCGTCCCCGTCCTTGGTGCCAGACATCTCAAGCTTGTCTTTCTCTAAGTCTGCGTCGAGGTCAATGATCAGGTTGCCTACACCAATATCCCACTCATCCCCGCTGTCGTAAGTGTCCACCGCATTCGAGTCCACACCTTTCCCGCCTGCAGTGCCACTACTGAGGGACATCTTAGTGCCAGCGGCCCAAGCGTGCCACAGGGAGGTCTGACCTTCTCAGACGACTGAGGTGGTCGGGAAGCGCATTTACACAAGCCTCAGGGTCCTGTTGGTTTCCCCTTCCCAGTAACCCACATTGTTGCCCTGGGGGGTAAAACAACAAGAAAACGTGTGAGAAATTAGGAAATGTAGTAAAACACATTGCTTTAAGAACATCTGACAAGCATACTGCTCTTATAAAACAGGCTTAGAAATGCTGACTTTGATTTTCAGTTCTCAAAGTGAATACTGTTTCAATAACCTCAGAAACCCATCAAGACCCTATATAAAAAGGCTTGCAAGCTGTACCACTGCATATGAATTACAACCTCTTGCTGAGTAATCTATTTAGACTAGAGAAAACATTTGAGATGACTCGGGACAAAAAAAAAAGAAACTGAATCATGGTCACCATCAGTTCACAGTCAGAAAACAGACGTTGCATCATAACACAACTGAAAACACTGTCATTAGTTAATGACAGATTGGCATCAAAGCTCAATAAATGACTGCAGGAATCAGAATGACTCAAACATGCCACTCACTTTGAGACTAAACAGCATTGCTAATAATTTTCTTACAAGTGGATATTAAAGATATTAAGGATGTGCAAAAAGGTTTTAAGGCAGCACTATAATTTGATTGTTGCAAGGTCACATTCATCCATGCACCAATCAAGTGATTCTTTTTTCAAAAACCAGTTGGACAGAGCACAACGTATTAAATCAGAAACTTGTATCAGAAACGTATCAGTTTTTAAAGTTGAATTTATTTCCACTTTAAACTTCGTCAACGCACCTATAACGCAATGCAAAGCTCAAGGCGCAAGTTGAAATTAAACCTTGAACCTGAAAAGCATGCTAACACGATTTTAGCCTGTCAACACAGCATTTACGATTACTGCTACAAGATAACGAATGTCATGCTGTCATCGCGCAAAACCCTCTGAAGCTGAAAGAAAATAAACATAAAATACAAACTCATTAGTCAACTACTGTTGTTGCATGACAACTTAACTACTCAGTCTGTAGACTTATCCCTAAAGGTTAACCAGTGTCTCACAAATATTCAAAACATGTAAACGTCAGATGTCCATCCCAAAGTAAACATGTACATCATGCTGCAAAAACAAAATGCAATACAAATAGCCAAATTGCACTTTGTACAAATAGCAAATTGCAAAACATTCAAAACATGATGCTGCGTTTTGATGACTGTAGCGATTTTGCTTTAAAAAAGATAAACTTAAAGATTACAGATTTTAGTGTTGTTGTACACTGTTAACATGCTAAACTTTCATCTCAATGAATCATCTTAAAACAACAACAACAACAACAACAACAACTCTCATTATTTAACTTTAAGTGATGCTGGTAAACTTTTATGGACTGGTCTTGAAGTTCATAAATGTTCATCAATATGCAGTTTACAAATTACTCACTACTTATGTCAGTATAAACACTTTCCGTGGACATGAATTACACAATCAACACTTTCCAAATGTCACTGATCTTTGGGACCTTTAAATAGAAACTGTAACCTTTTTAATGTCAAAAGATGCTTATAATCTGTTTTCCATTAACAAACGCAGATAACTAGTTCTGCTAAAAAACACTACGTTACTCCTTTAGTCTGAAACAGAAATAGAACAGACAGACGCCGATTAAAGGTCAAAGTCATTGCCCATAATACTTGTAAGAGGTCACATAAAAGACTGCACGAACCACAAACTGGTTTAACTGCACTACTACAGTTTGGCGGTTTGTCTAATAAAACGAAGCGCTACTTAAGTTGAAAAGGATGAGTCCGGCTTTGAGCTGCTTCTTAAATAGCCGAGGAGACAGATGGTTGAATGAGAGGACACTAATCAGTGGTTTGCTGTAATCCGTCAGTCCACCAGGGAACATGGAGTGTGTCCTGCAGGAAGCTTTCCAAACGTCTGCCATTGGAACCCAAGATAAGACTTCCACTATCACAGTAATTCATCAGTCCCCTGCTTTCCTCTGTACTTTGAAGAGCTTTGAGAGTAGAACTTCGGAAGACACCATTTTTGAAGGCCATATTAGTGTATGTTTTGGGTGGGACTTTCTGTTTTTCTGACCAATGGGGTGTTTGGGAAATCAGTTGGGAAATAGGTTATTCAACCAGTCCCATTCTTCGTCCATACTGGTTGATCATTACTACAAATACTGTTGGAGTTTGTCATTTAGAGTCAAATAGAAGTTGTACATACATTGTTCAACTTCCTGAACAGTTAAACACTCTTTTAAAACATTGATCTGCTCATCCGAGCGTCCTGACACATCAGCATCTGACTCAACCAATGATGTACGTTTTGGGTGGGACTTTGTTTTTCTGACCAATGGGGTGTTTGGGAAATCAGTTAGGAAATAGGTTATTCAGTCAGTCCCATGTTTGAGACACTTTGAAAGTAGAACTTTGAAATACAATTTTTTTAAGCCAATAAACGCAGACAACGACAATAAAATGGCAACAACAAAGTATCAATATTATTTTAAAGCAGGGGTCACCACACTCAGTCCTGGAGGGCCAGTGTCCTACAGAGTTGAGCTCCAACCCTAATCAAACACACCTGAACCAGCTAATCAAGGTCTTACTATGTTGAGGCAAGTTGGAGCTAAACTCTGCAGGGCAGCATCCCTCCAGGATCAAGTTTAGTGGCCCCTGTTTTAAAATGATTTCTGAGCTACCATAACAGCATTTTACTGATAATTATTGCCGATATTTGCAATTTTTTAAATCACTGGAGTCAGCCAATAATTTTTTCTCTTTCAGAAGTGGGATGTTTATTTTGACAGTGCTGAATACGCGCCTGAACGCACTGTGCTCCCATTCTTCGTCCATATTGGTTGATCATTACTACAAATACTAGGGCTGCACGATACATCGTTTCAGCATCGATATCGCGATGTGCTCATCCGCAATAGTCACATCGCACGACGTGCGATGTTTAGTAGCCTATACTGATCGTTATATTTATTTATAGGCTACTGATCGTCTTTTCTTTGCTTACACACAGACACCTTGTCTACACCGGACGCGACAGCTGTCGTGTCGCACTGCCTGTGCCGCAACATCTAAAGTGAAAGTCTGTCTAAACACTGGACGCGACAAAAGCGACTGTTGCAGATCATTTGAATTTTGTGTGAGTACACATAAATGGAACGCGGCAGTTTACTTTCGGGTATTTGACGTGCCGCCCCGCATCCAGTGCAGGGAGCATCATTATAATGACTTCTACAGTATTTTGTCGCGCCGCTCGCGTCCAGTGCAGACAGCATCACTGATTATAATGTGTTCTACCGCATTTGGTGTTGACACGGTGAAAGCCACGCAGATGCATGTGAACACGGAATTCCGTTCACTTCCGCTGCTATTTTATGCCTGAAATGACACATACACGCGAAACTATGTCAAAATACAGGTCTCTGCAAGTATCCTTGTAAACACAGTTGCTTGTGGCTTAGGTGAAGATAAACAATTGAGAAAGAAAATGGATGTGTAACAGGTTCACAGCAGTTTAATGTTCCTGAGGCTTTCTGTGTCATGAATGTTAATCAAACAGCAAAACAGAGAAAAATCACTTTTTAGCTTTGACACAGATTTATTAGATTACATTTATACAGTGAAGAATATGCAGTGCAATTTTACATTTGATTATTCAATTTCTGTACCTGAATACTGTTAGACTATAAAGTGTTTTATTTTATTTGTATCTTTGTTCTATTAACTTTATCTATGTTTGTAATTTGTTTACTTTCAATGCTGATTTACTCAGCTATAAATCATCCCATTTTTTTCCAAAGAGCTATTCAAGTAATCTGATGATTTTTTATTTTCATATCGCAATATTTATTGCAGAAAAACAAAATATCGCAATGTGAGTTTTTTCCAATATCGTGCAGCCCTAACAAATACTGTTGGAGTTTGTCATTTATAGAAGTTGTACATACATTGTTCAACTTCCTGAACAGTTAAACACTCTTTTAAAACATTGATCTGCTCATTTGAGCATCCTGACACATCCGCGTCTGACCCAACCAATGATGTATGTTTTGGGTGGGACTTTGTTTTCCTGACCAATAGGGTGTTTGGGAAATCAGCTGGGAAATGGGTTATTCAATCAGTCCCATGTTTGAGACACATTGAGAGTAGAACTTTGAAAGACACCATGTTTTTAAGCCAATAAATGTAGACAACGGCAATGAAATGGCAACAACAAAATATCAATGTTTTTCTAAATCAGGGGTCACCACACTTACTTACCACCTACAGAGTTTAGCTCCAACCCTAATCAAACACACCTGAACCAGCTAATCAAGGTCTTAATATGTTAAAGCAAGTTGGAGCTAAACTCTGCAGGGCACTGTCCCTCCAGAATGAAGTTTGGTGGCCCTCGTTTTAAATGATTTCTGAGCTACCATAACAGCATTTTACCAATAATTATTGCCGATATTTTTAGCATTTTTTAAAATGATCACATTTAGCCAATTTTTTCTTTTTGGCCAATATGTCAGAAGTGGGCCCATTCTTTGTCCATATTGGTCAACTATTACTTCAAATAACATTTGAGTTTGACATTTATAAATCAAATAGAAGTTGTTCATTGATGGTTTGGTTTTCTAAAGAGTTAAACACTTTTGTTATTTTAAAAGATTTCTGAGCTACAATAACATTTTACCTCATTAAAAGAGGAGCTACTTGATGTATAAATTAGTTGTTTGACCGATATATTTCGCCGATATTTGCCATTTTTTAAAAATTATCGGACCCAGGCGATTTTTTTCTTTTTGGCCGATATGTCAAAAGTGATGTTTATTTTGATAGGGTGCTGAACCTTGATTGTTTGACTTTCTAAAGAATTAAACACACTTTATCCACAGCCATATCACCCTGCAGCCCAAGACCGGTTGCCCACTGAAGCTAAGCAGGGCTGAGCCTGGTCAGTACCTGGATGGGAGACCTCCTGGGAAAACTAGGTTGCTGTTGGATAAGGTGTTAGTGAGGCCAGTAGGGGGTGCTTACCCTGTGGTCTACATGGGTCCTGGTGCTTCTAACAGTATAGTGTCCGGGGACACTATACTGTAAAAAGCATCATCCTTCAAATGAGATGTTAAACCGAGGTCCTGACTCTTTGTGGTCATTAAAAATCCCATGTCACTCACTTCTCGTAAAGAGTAGGGGTGTATCCCCGGTGTCCTGGCCAAATTCCCTCCTCTGGCTATCATGGCCTCCTAATAATCTGGGAAATCTGTTTAAATGCAAGATTTTTACTTATTTATTTTAAGAAGTCTCACCAAGCCTGCGTTTATTTGATACAAGGTACAGAAAAAACATTGTTAAATATTTTTACTATTTAAAAAATCTGTTTTCTATTTGAATATATTTTAAAATGTAATTTATTCCTGTGGTTTTAAAGCTGAATTTTTAGCATCATTACTGCAGTCACATGAGCCTTTAGAAATCATTCTAATATTCTGATTTGCTGCTCAAAATGCATTTATTATTATTATGTTGAAAACAGCTGAGTAAATTTTTTTCAGGTTTCTTTGATGAATAGACTTCAGAAGAACAGCATTTATCTGAAATTTAAATCTTTTGTAACATCAAATGTCTTTACCACCGCTTTTGGTCAACTTAAAGCATCCCGCTAAATAAAAGTATACATTTCTATAATAAAGCTTTTGAATGGTATAGTGTATACAATGTTACAAAAGCTTATTATTTCAGATAAATGCTGAACATTTTCAGAGAATCCTGAAAAAAAGTATTTTTTTAAATAATAATAATAATAATAATAATAATAATAATAATAATAATAATAAAAGAAGAAGTTTCTTGAACAGCAAATCAGCATATTAGTATGATTTCTGAGGGATCACGTGAGACTGAAAACTGGAGTAATGATGTAAAAAAAAAAATGCAGCTTTGATCACATAAATTTTAAAATGAATAGCAGTAGAAAGCAGTTATTTAAATATATCATTATATTAGCCTATTGCTTTTTTGTATTTTGGATCAAATAAATGAAGACTTAGTGAGCACTTGGAGAGACTTCTTTAAAAAACTTTAAACATCTTACTGTTCAAACACTTTTGACTGGTAGTGTATACTAGTGTAAAAAATTACCCTTAAAATAATCCTGAAAATAGAAGTCTGGAAGAACAAAAAGGGAATGAAACCACAAGCTGAAATGATTTCTTGCAGTTAAATCGCATAATTGGTTACTAGTTAAAACATGCACACCAGTGCGCCGCTGCATTAGTGTACAGTAACTCGCCCCAGGTTTCTGACGTTGCCAATAAAGTGAAAAGCCAAGCTTTACAAAACTCATTCATATCCCAACACGGCTGATGATGCAAGCGACTGTCACGGTTCTCACACACAACCTAATTAGGAACCGAATGACGAAACTGCGCCCAGCACTATTGCTATAAAAGGGGATAAAAAGAAACCTTTTGTCTGTTCTCCATTCAAACACACACAAGGCAAAGAGACAAAGCTTTTGATTCGAGCCAGACGAGGACGTGCCGCACATGCTCGAGTTTTGTTTTTGATGTCGTTTGATGGATAACCAATCAATATGCTTGAAGAAAAGCTGTTTATTGAGAAGCGTAATTAAATTGTGTTTCCCCTCGCCTTTGGCTGAAGGAAAAGCAAGAACCCAAAAACATAGGGGTGGGAGAATATTTCGAAAATCGATTCTGAGCTGGGGGTTTTTTTTGCCCACATATGGCATGTGCGCGCTAGAGATGCAGCAGGCTTCATTGCACAGAATTTGCATTGTGAGACGTGCGCTTTTGCCTGACAGTGTGTGCTTTCACCCGCCGTGTTTTACTTTAGATATGCTTTTATTTATGCTGTTTAGAATGCAGTACTATCACAGTACTACCACAAGAAATGCATTTATTTAGATGCGCAGAGAGTCTTTATAAGCACATCAAACGGGAGACTTTTCAGACGCACGCTCCAACTTCACTTCAGAACCAGACACAATTAAAACAAGCTTGGAAACTGAGCCGTGAATAGGAGCTTCAGAAGAAAATCAGTAAACTGCGGTCGATGAGATTTTGTTAGGCCATATGTCGAGAAAAACAAATTTTCCTGTCCTGCCAGCCGTTATACTGTGATCGTAGCGCGCTCTTCAAGTGCATGCACGAATTTGCCAGTGCACTCTGTTTTAGGCTATAATAAAGTGCTGTATCATATTCAAACCCAAATGAAACTGCTAGTATGCAATGCCATAGTTAAGTCGTCAGTTAAGACATGAAGTTACAAAAAAGGCTAATAAAGCTGCCTTAAAACTGTGCATGTAAGCATTTATTATTTATTGGACTTAAAGCAATGTAGGATCCGCGTCAAGTTCAGCAGCGGCAGCTGTTAAAGTAACAGCAGCCAAAATATCCTAACAACTACTAAGCTAAACTCTGCAGGAAAGTAGATCTCATGAGCCAGATTTGAGGATCCCTGCTTTAGGCTACATTTGCTGAAGGAAACAGGTAGCTAGCCATGCCATTTTTTTAATAATTGTGTATAAAATCGATTGG
The DNA here is from genome assembly GCA_033026305.1 of Cirrhinus molitorella. NCBI lineage: Eukaryota > Metazoa > Chordata > Actinopteri > Cypriniformes > Cyprinidae > Cirrhinus > Cirrhinus molitorella. Next base: position 29,101,839 of record CM065141.1, read on the forward strand.
GTGTATGTGAAGATTGTTTATGTAAGTTCACTTAAATTAGAAGTCATTTTAATAATAAAAGTCTAAATAAAATAAAATCTAATAAATGTTAAAGTGATGTATTCAATGGTTAGATACTAGGTTAAACAATTCATAGAGATATCAGTTATAATCAGTGATATTAGCCTTCAGTCATAAAAAAAAAAGATGGCATTGAACAAATATTAAAAATATACGTTCTTTATGTTGTATCTATATTAATTTGAAGCATGAATGTGAAATTATTGCAATGTAAAAGTATAATTAAAAACTTTAAAGTGAGGTAGGATTAATTGCATTTCAATTTCAGGAAAAATTTGTAATTTGTTTTTTTTTTTTGTTTCGTTTTTTTTGACACCACTAGTAATAATCAAACAACTGAGGAATGCTGAGGAAAAAAGAAAAACCTATAACTATTGTCTGTAAACTTTCGGATACTTAAAGAACACTTATTTTAAATAAGTAATTGTTTTAAAAATAGCCTGCTTATATAATAAAAAAATAAAGTAATTTTGCACAAAATAAATTTGATATAAAATGTGTATAGTGCATGTGCAGTATAATTGAAAACTGAGAATGTGACGCACTGTGATATTGAGTTAATAATGAAAATCGTAATTGAATTGTGAAACCAATGAAGATTCACACCCTTACTTTTAAAGATGGCAGTACTGACATACAGAGATTCCAACTATAAACAAAAAGCACAGAAACTGCAATTTTGGTTAAGATGTATTTGCACAGCAGAATAATTAATTGGAGGAAAAATGCAGATCAAGGATCGTTTTGGAATCGGATTATGACTCCCAGAATCGGATCGGCTCGTGAAGTGCCTGAAGATTCCCACCCCTAACTTTCGAGCGGCTCTGGAACAGGTTGTCCTTTTCATTACCCCGCCGCTCAGGTACTGGTGCCCTTCCAGGGGCCGTAAATAACGGCACTAAACTAATTTAGCTTTCCCTGCCACATGCCAGCAAGCAGCGGGAGCGCTCGAGGGAGGCGAGCTGCCTTTCCACGCTCCCAACCCCACCCGACACGACACGAGCCTAATTAACACAGGCATCCACTGCGGACGCCTCGGCTTGATGGAAAAACGTGAGCTGAAACTCAAACGGGCACTTGTGCAAACGCCTCGCAGAGATGACAGGATCGAGGATCGATACCTGTCTCGCCCCTGTTTGATGATGAAAAACAGATAAAAGAGGGAATACAATCAGGGACAGCATGAAGAAAAACAACAAGGCAACAAAGATGAAATGCAAAATCAAGAGCCGTTACTCAAGAGAACCCTCTGACCTGATTGAAAAGCGCTTGCGCCTTCGGTGCCAGAACGGCCTTGGAGTTTTAATTCCCTCTCGGCGATTGAGTAATTGAGATTCTCAAATTTAAAAAAAAAAAAGCAGTTTCAAAGGCTGCTGGAGCTGACAGGCTCTCCGTCAGACTAAATCACAGCTCTTTCTGAAGAGCCCAAGCTCGGTGAAAGGGAGGGAAGCACTTCCCGCGGTTAGATTACACACTGCATCAGATGAAAGCGCCGCCGCTCGCGTTTTCATCTTCCCCTCTTGGAATTCTCCCTCGCCTTCTTGTCTTTTTCTTTCGAGATCTGTAAGTAGACAAGTGTAGGATTTTATCTCCTTTCTCTATTAGGCCACGATCGGTAGGTTCTCGATCTCGCTTTGCCAACCTCATAAGCCAATACAAACAGAGGCCATCTCCAGCAGCCATGTTAGCGGCCACGAAGGGAACATTTGATCCAACCCAGAACAGCTGTCCTGGGCCGGTCTGGAGGAGTTGGGTTGCCCCGTTTAACCGCACAGTAAAGAGGGTGAAATCCTATCCGCACTTGACCTACTGCACTGCCCTTAACGCTAACTCACAGTGAGGCGTTTCGGCCCCAGGCGAGCCTGTCCGACTGATCATACCGTCAAACACAGACGAGGCTCGCAACATATTAATCAGGGATAATCTGCGGTTAATGCACACGAGCCTTGCAGGAACACTGAACAACAAAAGAAAATAAAAAAAGTGTGACCAGCATTAATTAGCCAAACAATTATTAATAATTAACCAAACAATGTGACTAAGTAGTTACAGACAATGCATCATCCAGGCACATTAACTGGTTGATATTTATCCATTTTGCGAGTATACTTTAGGACAATCAGCATGTGTGTGTGTGTGTGTGTGTGTGTGTGTGTGTGTACACTATAAAAAAATATAACAAATTAAATGCATATTTCATGTTGCATTTTATATCTTTTTTTTTACACTTAAGTTTTACACAATATAGTAAAACGTATAAATTATTATTTTTATTATTTGTTATTCCAAAAACTATTAAATACTACCATGCAAGTTACTATTTTACAAAGATTTCAGTCAATATACATAAATACATAACTTTAAAAAAGTCTGTTGACAAAGATGTGGCCAATCATTTCAAAATGTTATATATAAAAACGTTAAAATACATATTTTTAAATGAAAAAAATAAAAAAAATAAAATAATAATAATAATAATAAATATATAGTATTGAAAAATACAAATACACAGACAGACAAACACAATGATAGAATGATATACAGAACAATAAATAAATAAATAGAACGATAGATAGAAAAGATCAATAGACAAATATAGATATATAAAATGACAGACTGATAGAATGAGAGAACGATATACAGAATGACAGATTGTTCGACAGAAAGATAGAACTACAGACAGATCGATAAGCAGAATGATAGACAGACAGATAGAATGATAGACAGAATGACAGAACAATAGATAAATAGAATGATAGATAAATAGGCAGAAAGATAGATAGAAAAAGATCAATAGACAAATATAGATATATAGAATAGAATGATAGACAATGATAGAACAACAGATAAATAGAACGATGGACAAATAGGTAGAACAATAGAAAGAGATTAATAGACAAATAGATAGATCTATAGAAGGACAGACAGATCGATAGAACAACAGATAGAACGACAGACAGATCGATAGAACGACAGATAGATCGATAGAACAATAGATAGATATATAGAAAAAATGATAGAACAATAGACAATGACAGATGGATAGACAGATAGATCAACAGATAGAAAGATAGAACAATAGAATGATAGATAGAACGATAGACAGAACGATAGATAGAACGATAGATAGAACAAAAGAACAACAATGACAGATGGATAGATAGATTGACAGATAGAACAACAGAACGACAGAATGATAGATTGACAGACAGATAGAAAGATAGAACAATAGACAGACAGAACGATGGACAATGAAAGAACAATAGATAAATAGAACGAAAAATAGGTGGAAGGACAGAGAGATTGATAGACAAATAGATACAGACAGATAGACAGATCTCAGTCTATCGATAGATAGACATTCAGAACAATAGACAGATAAATAGAACGATATATAAATGGTAGAACAATACAAAGAATTGCAGATCGATAGAATGATAGAACCACAGACAGACTGACAGATTAAAAAAAACTCGCTTATGATTCATGACGCAGTTAAAATGGATAAAAGTCGTTAACAAGTACCAAACCTCTTACTATCCTCCTGTGAAACAACACAAATAGTTTAATCATGAAAAAAAAAAAATCAATCTCAGATCTGGCGCGTAACCATAACACTAATCGCAACGAAGACGTATGTAGCATTTAATGCCTCTATGACAAGCCACCAGATGTTAGAGAAGTTAAGCAGCACCTCAGCCTATAAACATTTTCCAGCTCTGCCAAACACAGCCAAGCCAAATACTCAATTACAGGGGCAGGAAAGGGGGCTTCTTAACGAGCTATTTCTAAGAGAGTCTGCCTGCGGGGCCCAAGCGCTCGTTCCGCGCTAGCTGCCACACCGAGGCTCCACCGTGTAATTGGATTGTGTGCTTGAACTGCTGACTGAAATAGAAAAGTGCAGGAAGCTTCAGGTGATGGGAATCAAGCGTCCTACGGGGTCAGCCAGACTCCATCTCAGCGAAATGTCAGGAGCGGCATCCGCTCTGGAAGCGCGGCGGGACTTCGATTTGTGGCCGTACGCGATGTACCCTTCGGCATTGCCTGTTTGGGTTCAGCCGTCTGCCAGGTCGTCGATTACGGTAAGCCGAGTGCATGTAGACGTGCCCCGAAGACCCTGCCTGCAACAGACCTTTTGCTTGGGCGGCTTTCCAAATCAGAAGCTCTTTTTGTCAGATAGCAAAGCTTTGATGCCGCCCTTGTGTGCGAAAAAGAAACATCTCTGGCCTTTCATCTCAATTCCCCTGTCCTTCAATAAAGCAGAGAGATGTTTCACTCCAAACTCACTCCACAAGCCTGCGTGAACGGGTAACTGATTTGGCACCTCGAATGACAGGTCCCGCAGTACATGAAATCTCTGGAAGGGAGCGCGGGGGCTTCGCAAGGGTTTACAGCCTTCATGTCACAGATAATTTCCAGCCTATTCACAGAGAGGACAGAAATACTGTTTGCAGGGCACACAGAGTGCCCAGGCTGAGGAGGCTGACAAGCTCCCAGATGGATTGAACAGGCTGCTGGGGGAGCGAGATCACGGTGCTACTATTCACAAGCGTGGTTTCCTGGCAAATTCAACAGCTCTCTCATCACAGAGAAAAATCAAGAACAGTTCATGCAAACTTTCTGTCATTAACCTCAGGTCAGAACAAACCCTGATGGACTTTCTTCTGTGGAACGAAAAAGGAGAAAGTCTAATGAATGTAAAAACCACAACCAGAAGATTTAACTTAAACTAAGCTGCTAAAGGGGCAACTGTAAAATCCTTTCAGTTTAATATTTAATAGAAATTCTAACATTAAAAATATATTTGTTTGATCATAAACAATAATCGAAAAGTGTGTAAAAATAAATTAACTAAATTACAATTAAACAATTATTATTTTAGCCTTTGCGAACATGGCACCAAATATGACCAAAATAAAAAATCATTTATTAAACATTGTAATACACAATTAAACTGCTTATAAAATTACAATGACAACTATAAAATCCTTCAGTTTAATATTTAATAATATTATATATAATAATATTATATATAAGCCATATTACAAAATCTTCAATTTTTCCTTTCCCTCACTCTAACATAAAAAGCATCAATTCATTTATTTTGTTTGCTTGATGCCATGTCAGCATCAAATATTCAAGGCAGCAATAAAAATTAAGAAAAAAGGATACAAAAAAAGTTTACAAAATTACAAGAATAACAAAAAAAATTAATAAAAACTTGTATTATTTTAGACTTTAACAATATATGTCATAAAAAGCAAAATGATAAAAAAGAGCAATAACAAAATAACAGCATATTTTAAAAAAGTGACAGTTACTTTTACTACACAAACACATTTCATAATCATTCTAACAAAAATGTTATAGAAATTGTAACATTAAAAAAAGAATTTTAAATTCAGCAATAAAGAGTGAATAAAAAAAAAAGTGTATTCAATACAATGTTTTACAAAATGAGAAAAGAACTGAATTTAAAGTTAAAATGTAAATACTGTATATTTTAGTATTTGCTGAAAATAAATAAAATTGCACAAAATAAACAAGTAAATTTCTTACAAAATTACTGTAACTATAAAATCCTTAAAAAATGTTCAAAAAAAATCTATTACTAAATTTATTTATTTTTTAATTACAAATGTATTAAATTATAGATTAAATACACTGTTGCTAACTGTAACAACTGTACCAATAAAAGCAAAGCCTCTGAAAATGACAAAATGACTTTCTAAAGTCATCTGCTATAAAATTATTGTACAAAACAGGTAAAGTGTACAAACGCGTGGGAAGTTAAAGTGTGCAATCAAGGCGTGACAACGGTCTATTGAAGTTGGAAACATAAAACAATGATTTCATGCCAAAGACGCTTCCGCTGGCAAAGTCCAAGTGTACAGGTGTCACATTTGCAGTTCAGAGACAAACTAATTCACATCATGAGAGATCACTTGTGTTCAAGCCATTCATTCTCTGAAAATTTTGACCAATACATTTCACCCTGATAATGTTGACATGAATTGGCTGAAAACATTATGGAATGAAAAGTGTTTCCAGTTTATATAACACTTGTTACTTTGTTGTGGTACCTGGTTCCTAAATAATGGTTGCATCTTTCATTGCGTGCAAAAAGTGACAACACAAAGCTAATCTGAAGTCCCGTGTAGGTCCTAATTTGAAGTAATTTGAGAAAGGTGTAAAGTGCCACACTTGATACAAAGGTAATTGCTGCAAAATAACCTCTGGCGAAGTGAAGCCATTTGTTGCCAAGATGGCAATTAAAGAGAGTTCACCAGCGAGGCCTAGAGACAGCACGTCGACAGAAATCTACACCAAACATAGCAGGAGAAGTCTTGAGTAGACAGGCTACACAAATACACAAGCCTCATCTGACTCAGTCTTTCCAATCAGTCTTTGTTTTCTGAACACACATCATCAATCAACTCATTACTCCAATCAAGATGAGATCAGCTCAGGGCTTCAGGGCTTCAGGGTCAGATGCTTTCGCTATCAGCTAATTTCCAAATAAGGGTAGTTCACTGTAAAAACTGACTGTAATTTAGCTTAATAGCAACCCTCGTGCCCCAAACGTGCATTTGTGCTAGGATGAGTCAGGATGGTGGATTGGTGAGGCGACTTGATTATTGCATGCCGTAACAAGTGAAATGCTTGAAACGCAAAATGCATTTTTATGGGTTATAATTAAGGTACACTTTAATATGGACAATTCCTTTAAGAAGCACAATCACAACCACCAAAAGCAATGACCAATTTAGCCTACTTCTAAAGCCAATCACTCTGAAGACGTTCATGCCTTTTTTCAAAAAGAAATATTCCAGGATGTATATACTGGACTTCAATGGGTATCAGCGGGTTGAAGGTCAGTTTCAGTGCAGCTTTCAAAATTTCGCCCAGCCGCGAAATAAGGGTCTTATCTAGCAAAACAATTGGTCATTTCTAAAACAAAAAAAAAAAAAAAAAAAAAAAAACACACTAAATTTGTATCGTTTTAAACCACAAATACTCAACTTGCACTAGCTATGCGATGGGCATCTGGACTTTACGCCTTAAGTCATCACATTGGAAAATTCACGTGTGGTTAGTTCTTTGTCTGTGTACTCTGGTTCACAAAGGTAGGGTAGGGCCAAAAAGTCATTACATCATCGTTCTACCTTTTCACATGATTACATAATGCGTGAAGTCAAGCTAGCGCAAGACGAGCATTTGTGGTTAAAAAGTATATACATTTTAATATTTGGTAGAAAATTTATCGTTTCGCTAGATAAGACACCTATTCCTCGGCTGGGATTGTGTAGAGCCTTTTGAAGCTGCACTGAAACGGCAATTTGGACCTTCAATCTGTTGGCCACCATTGAAATCCACTATATGGAGAAAAATCCTGGAATGTTTTCCTCAAAAACCTTTATTTCTTTGCACGTTTGCTTTGTAAACACTGGGTCAGTACTTCTGACTACGTCACGCATGACCTTTCCAACGTGATTACATAAAGCATGAAGTCAAGGTAGTGCAAGACGAGCATTTGTGGTTAAAAGTATATCAATTTTGTTTTCTCTTTAGAAAATGACAGGTCGTTTCACAAGATAAGACCCTTATTCCTTGGCTGGGACCATGTAGAGCCCTATGAAGCTGCACTGAAACTGCAATTTGGACCATCAACCCGTTAAACCCCACTGGAGTCCACTATATGGAGAAATCAGAGTAATTGGCTTTAAAAGTTGGCAAAATTGGCAAATTTGGTACTGACTGTGCTTCTTGCATTCAAGAAACAATTGGACATGGATATGCATGATTGGTAGCATGCCAAAAACTGCATGTTGCACTAATTGTTCTTAAAAAGAAAGGGTTCTTTATTGGCATTGATGGTTCCATGAAGAACATCCATTGAACATTTCCACTGGAACAAAAGGTTCTTTGGAGTGGTTTAGATTAAACGTTCTTTACCTCAAGAAAAATGGTTCTTTTAAGAATGTTCACTGCAAGGTTCTTTGGGGAACACAAAATGGTTCTTCTATGGCATCACTGCTTCAACAACCCATTTTTGAAAACTAAAGAATATTATTTTTCTACTATATAGAACCATTTGTGTATAGGTTCTTCAAGGATCCACTGACACCAATAAAGAACCTATATTTTTTAAGAGTGTAGTCTAACTATACAAGATCGACTGGTGGTTTAAACAATCCACGACTGGCAGATTTCGAAAATATGCAGTTTTACATATGCCTAGCAGTTACTATAAGGAAGCAATTGGGATTTGCCATGTGGGTCACGCCCATGGTGGGGGCTGGGATATGGAGTTGGGTTCAGATGTGGTTTCCAAAAGAATCTCAGGCACACAAAATCAGCACAAAACCAAAACCACAACAGACTGCCATCTGTTTTGATTAGGAGAATGTGTTATTTATGCAGCCTTTCCAGAGTCACGCATGTTCAAGTTCTGAAATGCAGTTCTGAAACACAGAAACTTTGTGCATTAGATACGATAGGCACCTGAGCAAAGGAGACCAACGCTTCTTTGCACGTTTAAAATAACCATAATAATCACGCAACTTTACACCTTTAGCTCCTGCTAAACAAATTTGCTTTTAAAACGTGCCTGTGCAAAGCCACAATATGGGCGGCAGCTGTGTGTTCAATTGTGTTTGTCCAAGCCAATAAATTTATGACGAACACATGCTACAACTGAAGCCAAGGTCCCCCCCCCCCCCCCCAAAGCAATTTCAACCCCTTCCATACACTGATTCTACGGATCGTGAGTCAAACCCATTCTGAATTTCCCTTGTCATGCCTTCAAAAATTAAAACTACACCAAATCACAGGGGAACCAGCAAAAGGTGATTTCTGAGGAACACACAAGCACCAGCTCCAAGGGTTTCAGCGCTGCAGGTGCAAGGCCATGTTTAATTCATGGCGCGTCTAAAACGAGCACTTGAAGAAAAAGCACAAGGTTGGAAAAGAAATGGTGAGCATTTCCTGTGCGGTTTATTGGAAACCAATAGAAAAATGGGTAGCACAAATGTAATTTAAAATCTTTATAACGTAAATTACAAACCGCAAAACAAACATATGTAATGCATTTTGTGCAAAGGTTTTAGAACAAATTTTGAGGTACTATTTGGATTCATCTCACTTAAACATACAAAGGTCTCCAAGTTGACAAAAAATATTGCATAAACATAATTAGGCTTATTAGTTATTTTACATTTTAGCACTGTTCATGTACACTACCACTGTAAGATTTTTAATGTTTTTAGAGAGATCTCTTCTGCTCACCAAGCCTGCATTTATTTGATCCAAAGTACAACAAAAACAGTGCAATTTTGAAATATTTTTACCATTTAAAAATAAATGTTTTCTATTTGAATACATTTTAAAATGTAATTTATTCATGTGATTTCAAATTTTTAGCATCATTACTCTAGTCACATGATCCTTTAGAAATCATTCTAATTTTCTGCAAAAACATTTATTATTTTTATTATGTTGAAAACAGCTGAGTAGAATTTAGGTTTCTCTGATGAATAGAAAGTTCAGAAGAACGGCATTTATCTGAAATAGTAATCTTTCGTAAAATTATAAACGTCTTTATCTGAAATTAAATCACAGGAATAAATTACATTTGAAAATATATTCAAATAGAAAGCAGATGTTTTAACTAGTAAATAATTTTTGCTGCACTTTGGATCAAATAAAGGCAGGCTTGGTGAGCAGAAGAGACTTAAACTGTAAAAAAATAAATAAATAAAAACATTAAAAATCTTACTGTTCAAAAACTTTTGACTTGACATTTTGCCTCTAAATTCTCATCACATGCAGCTGAAAAAATATTTAGTCTACATAACATGGTAATCAAATCAAATCAGTGTTCTTGAACTATTAATAAAATAGTTCACCCAAAATAAAAATTAAAATCAATGACTACCGTCAATATACTTTAAAATATGTTCGACAGAAGAAAGTTGTAATTTTTGGGTAAACGATCCCATTTAATCAGCATAAATTCAGTAAAACAAATACTTAGCATTTATTTGACTGAACAACAAACCATAAATTAAGAATAATTTAGAACTATTAAGCAAAATACTAGTGAAAAATGAGCCAGATGTCATTGGATCAATAAGAAATGCCACTATGCTGAAACTCAAGAAAAACGGCTGGAAAACCACATTCATATCTGGAGTGATTAAGGAGCCGCAGGGCCCCAGCAGGAGTCAAGGGTCCACTGAGGAATGTCTTATACCAACATCCACCAAAAGAAACGCTCAAACCACCAATGAAAGTGTTTCCCCATCAAACAACAGATCTTCTGAACAATCTGGTTACGCATGACTCACGTATGACAAACAACCAGTCTGTCAGTGAGATGGAGTTTTCTAGTCTGTCTTTTTTAGCTTTCATGTTTTTAATGGCAGTACTCAACTTCTGAGATAGATTTAGTTACGGTTTGTGCATTTCTAAATGAATCACTTTAAAATGACAAAACTATATACAATAAAACCAATTTAGTAAGATATTCAACAATCTCCACATTTTAACGTTCAAAACATACAAATAACAACAAATGTACTTTAATAACACCGAAAAGCAAAAGGAACACATGTTGTAAGGGTAGTCATCAAGTTTTGGTATGGTGGTTTCCATAAACGCTAACGCCAACCACAATTGCCAGTGTTTATATATTCATATTCTGAAGCTCTGATATTTTTAAAAGCACTTTTCGCAGTAACACGAGGCAACCGCACTGTAATAAATGGAGTTATCACCACAATCTTGCGAACTGTGCAATTCTTTCTGCCAATTGCCCACCCAAGGTCTCGAGGCTGAACAAAAGAGAAGAGACATTCTGGCTGACGGTTTATTAACCGGCTGGCACAGAGAGCGAAAACTGTTTTTCTGCAGTCGAACGAGGAGATGTGAAAGGCTGGCAAACTAAATCCCAGCTGGATGGTGACAGGGGGCAATGAACCCAACAAAACAATGACTGCAGCTGCGCTGTGACGGATGTCTACCACCATCCCACTGACACCAGAATGGAAATATTACAAAAATGGCACCAAAAAAAATACATGACTTTCCTACAATCCATCCAGATGGAAGAATGAATCATCTATGAGTGCTGCATCGACCTGGATCACGCAGCAAGAGTCAGTAAAATGATCAAAAGAGTGCTCATTTAACTCAAAGGAAATGGTGTTAAGTGTTTACAAACCTGTATGTTGTTAATTATGCTGTGGAAAACCAAAGCTGACTTAATAATCTTTACACACACCAATTTTCATACACCAACACAATCTTGTTTTGGGTGTACTAGCCGTTTAAAAGAAGTTGCACATGGTTTTCAAAAGGCTTCAACAGTAATATCAACAGGGTCATTCCATGTCAAATCAACCGAATTTCAGAAACTGTTTGATTTTGCTAATAGTTTTTCTGAAAAAAGAAACGCATATAGTGACGAAAGCCAAAATATTAAATGGCATGGATGAATATTTACTCAGTAATCCACCATTTTGTAGAGGGGGGTCAAAATGGCAACTTTCTTCTGAGATTCAGAGGGTAAAAATGACGTTTTACTTACTTTTTTTTTACACAGAGATTGGTAGTTCTATTAGTGAAATCTGTTGACTTTAGCAATCTTGTTACATTATGTGCCAATGGTGACCATTCAAAAATGGGGAAATGGCACTTTTCAAGTTTTTACTTGAAAGTTTGCATGCCTGTAACTCAAGAAGTATTTAGGATATCATATTAAACTATACAGGGCCTTAAAATGAAGATTCCAAAAAAAAAGGTTTCTTAGGAAGCAAAATCATATTAAAAGAACTTTAGTACTTCTTGAGTTACAGGCATGCACATTTTAAAAAATATATAATATTTACGACACTTAAACAGGTATGCAATTGTTTTGAGATGCATTTCTAGTTTCTCTAGACATTTCACTTTAAATACAACAGTATCAGTTGTATGTAAAGTGACCAACATTTGGTTTTCAAGCACTGAAAATGGACAATATTCAACAATCTGAAAATGGAGTCTCATTGAGATGCCCATATCTCTTGGACTGAATAATGCAGGGCCTTGAAAATGAAGATTCCAAAAGAAAAAGTTTATTAAGAACTAGAATCTAAATCGTATGGCGATATCTTTAATACTTCTTGAGTAACACACATGCAAACTTTGGAAAAAAGAATATTTATGACGCTTTCAACATTATTTGTTCTTCAGACATTACTCTCTAAAAGAAAATAAGTCTCATATTTTTGCAAACTGACCCAGACTGGGTTTTTGACCACTGAAAATGTGTACAATGTAATTATTTTCCCCTGGAGCCAAACAATGTAGGGCCTTAAAAATGAAGATGCCAAAAGGAAAAGTTAATTGAGACTCAATATCTAAAAGGACATTAAGATATCTTAAATAGCCTACTTCTTGAGTCACAGGGATGCAAACCGTGGAGTAAAAACTGCCATTTTTGGATGGTCATCATTGGCACATAATATAACAAAGATTGCTCAAGTCAACAGATTTTACTAAAACTACCAATCTGTGTAAAAAATAACATTGTGATGCTGCCGTCTTTCTGAAGTCATATTTTACCCCCTGTAATTTGGCTCAGTAAATATTCATCCATGCTATTTAAAATTTTGGCTTTCATCACTCTACATGTTTATGTTTCTTCTGAAAAAATATTAGCAAAATCAAACATTTGAGTTGACACGGAATGACCCAAAAGTAAAAACAATTCTGCATAATTCGCAGATGCACTTTCCAAGAATTGAAAGTGAGAAAACAGGAAGCGCCACTTGTTAGCCACAAACAATAAACTTTATTTTACCGGAACTGCGCTGCTTGCTAAAGTTGAGAAAATTCTGAAACTGATTTTAGAGAAAAAAGAAAGAAAAAAAAACAAAAAAAAAGGAAGAACTCTTTCTGGTTGGCGTATTTGGACCTGAAGCCAAGGCTGTTACAACTAATCAAAAGAACCTTTAGTCTTTATGCTAGAAATGCAAAACGAAACCCGTCAAAGCCTGTTTTCTTAGCATGAGCCTGACTGGCATTTCATAAGTAATTCCACAACCACGACTGATTTACATTCCAACCAATCTACGGGCCGGTCACGCGTAAGTGAGATTGACAAGCCGATCTGGACACGAGCCGCTGGCGAGATGATCCTCTCAAAACAAGCTTTCTGTCACTTTCACAACTGATAATGATATAATTTCTATACTTTTCATACACTCACAATTTTCCACTGATAAAAGACAAGTTTAAACTAATCAGAGTGATTCAGCGAACCACAAGGCCCAGGCCTGAAAAACCCATTCACAAAAGAAAACACACCACCATGCTTTACTTCCTGTCCATTCTAGCAGAAATGTGGCACGACATCTGAGAAATACGGCGAGAGGAAAAGCAGGATTAGCCCTATTGAGCTGTTAGATGTCATCAAAGCTTCAACAAAAGTGCTGAGTGAATTCAAGGAACGTCTTTTTTAGAAACGTCTCTCATGAAGGACTGCTGTTCATTATCTCGCTCCCGGCAAGAAAGTCTCTGACCTTCTGCTGCCAGCGCTGGAGTTTCTCATCTGTTTGTGTTCTATCATGCCACTACAAAGAGATCTGCTCCTTAAAGCTGCTCTGTCAAGATACTCTGACAAACCGACAACAGATGACACATCCACTGTGAAAACACCACAAAGACAAATCACCAAGACATGCACAAAATACATTTCATACTGTAACCTTCATCTTTCATACTGAAACTGTTTCTAGAACATTTCTCTTTACGCCAGGGAATGACAGGAAGGGGAATTTACCGAATGTAACTTTAAATTCAATATAGACAATGCATTCTGGGTAATTACGCTTTCTTTCACCAAGTCATTTATTAAATATGATTAAATGCAAATTTACATAGGCTGAATCATCTAGCTTCCAGCTTCTGAAATTTCTCTCTTTAAAACTTTCAAACAAAGTTTTTCAAGACAAACCTCACTTTCCTACACCGTTACAGTTGCTATCTGAAGTTTTTTTCTTTTAAATTTTCAAAGAAATTCAAACATTTTAAGAGAAACAGCTTTTCTAAATAAAAAAAGAAAATCCTATCAGAAACACCTAGGCATCTTAAGTTGTTTTCTTTAAAGCTTTCAAAATAATTCACTCCAACTAAAATCAACCTGTAAATCAGCTTCTTTTTTTTTCTTTTTTTTTTACTTTCAAACTAATGGTAAGCTTTAGGACAAACTTAAATTTTATTTAGAAAAGCAAAGTTTGTCCTGAAAAACCTTCAATTAGTTTAAAAGTAAAAAAAAACACACTTAAGAAGCCCAAGAGTTTCAGGTAGTAATTTTACTTTATGTAACAGAATTTTAAACTCTACTTTTTAAAAAAAAGATTCTGTAAAGGAGGACTATAAAACTTTCAAACTTACTCAAGCTATTCAAATGACAGTTCTTAAATCCAGAAAAAAAATTACTATCTGAAACTTGTACGCTTATACGTGTTTGCATTAAAATTTTCAAATAAATTCCAAGTTTTCACAAACATATTTTGTTTTCCTAGATTTAAAAAAAAAATGCAATTCTGTAAAAACCCTGAAACTTTTGGGCTTAAGTTTTTTTTTTCTTTGGTTGTGTAAAATTCTATAAAATACAAGAAAATTACTATCTGAAACTTCTAGACATCTTAAGTTGCTTTCTTTAAAACCTTCAAACTAATGCAAGGTTTTTCAAGAAAAACTTCTAGATAAAAAATTTAAATTTTGTAAAATTCTGTTTTGAATATTTTTCTTTAAAACTTTCAAAGATTCAAGACAAACTTTGCTTTTCTAGATTAAAAAGACAGTTCTTAAGACTTCTAGGCCTCTAATTTTGCTTTTCTAGATAAAAATGAAATTGTAAAATTCTATATATTAGAGTACAATTACTATTTGCAACCACTAGGCTTCTTAAGTGTTTTTTTCTTTAAAACATTTACTTAAAACTACTCAAGACAAATTTTGCTTTTCTAGATAAAAATGACAGTTCTGTAAAATACAGTAAAATTACTAAATCTGAACTCTTACGTTTTTTTCTTTATAACTTTCAAACTAAACTTTTCAGGACAAACTTTGCTTTTCTAGACAAAAATTGCAGTTGAATTTTCCTTTCATTTAAATTTAAACTGCAATTCTGAATCTGGTTTAGTACCTCAATTCAAATGCAGAAACTGAATGCTAATTTTAAAGATCGTTAAATAAATTCTAAATGGCGCACAACCCTGCTGTAAAACATCCAATGCAGAAACAGCTTCACATTATCAAAAACTTTTAACACTCAAAACTGAAGTAGATCATAGTTTTATTTTTGATTAAGTTTCTGAAAACAAACCAAAAAAAACCCAGATATATTATGTTAAACATGTACATTTGTGCATGTAACAGACATACAAAAGGAAAATAAAAAAAAATATCTTTGACAGATTTCTATCATTGTGCTTTTTATACAGTGACGCAAACCAACCCTATTGACCAATTATTTAAAATTACACTTTTTTTTTTTTTTTGAATATTGGAATGTTATCCATTTATTTACAGCAACAGAATATTGGTGCATTCTTCAAACTAGCCATATGAAGGAATTACTGTGAATCTTTTAGAATTATTTTGAATTTCTGAAAATTAGAATGTTAGCCAGTTATTTTTAGAACTTTGGCGCATTCTTCAAACCAATCCTGAGACAATAATTTAAACTTTTTTGAATTTGTAAACACTGGAAAGTTATCCAGTTATTTACAACAACAGAACATTGGTGCATTCTTCAAACTAGCCATATGGAAGAATTATTGTAAATCCTTTAGAATTCTTTTGAATTTTTGAAAATTAGAATGTTATGTATAGAACTTTGGCGCATTCTTCAAACTGACCCTGTGGAACAATAATTTTGACTTTTTAGAATTCTTTTTGAAATTCTGAACATTGGAATGATAGCCAGTTATTTACAACAACAGAAATTTGGCGCATTCTTCAAACCAATCCTTTGACATTAATTCAGACTTTTTGGAATTTGTAAACGTTGGAATGTTAGCCAGTTATCTTCAACAACAGAAACACTTCTTCAAAACAATCAAGTGTTTCTGTAACTCCACACACAAAGTCCTGAAGGCAAGTCGACTAAAGAGGTTCCCACCAGCCGACCAGCTGTCCTCTGGATCTACTGAAGTCATCCCTTCAGAGACGACAGACACAAACAGGAAGATTCCTGTGTTCAACCAACAAGCTCCCAGCAGGCTTTGTTCAGTAGCCTCCACCCTCGCCTCTGCGTGACCCAGCTCAGAGGAAGCATATAATTGTCTTCCCCCCACAGGGGAATGTGCCAGGAGCTCATAACAATGACTGAGAGGGCATTTCACTCACACGTCTGATCTGACGCTAAAACTACTTCAGATTCGCAATGGAGAACTGAGGTGGAGGGCAGAAGTTACAGGGCCAGACTGAGATGTTTTACATAAGAGGCCCTAAACAACATCCTCATACAGAAAGAGGAAAAAAAACAAAAAAACAATCATAACTTTTATAGTCTGAAGTCCTGAAGCAAACAGGAAAAGACATGAATGGATCATTTGTTGCCAAATCAGGAATAAATGCAGTAACACTAATCAATGCAAAGGGTTCTGGGAAATCTGGTCCCATTACAGAGCGGAAGGATTCTTCGATTTCCACATGACCACAAGACGTGCATATGTGCTTAACGTCTGCAGCAGCTAGATGAATCAAATATTCATAATATATTCACAAAGATTGTGTCTGTGATATAAAATTAACCAAAAAAGTGTGTAAATATTTTAGATAGACTTATTAGTGACTGGTTTAAATGCCATCCAAGCCTAATTTAATTTGACTTGTGAAAAATGTGCCTTTAATTACTTTGTTTTGAAGATAAACATTATATGTGGAGATGAACAAGTTCAAATTGTCAATTTCAGTGAAAATAAAACTCACTTTAAAGGTTTGTTATAGAATTTCCTGTGACATTTAACACTTAAAATGTTTTATATTTAATAAATATTTAAAGAAGCAGAGCTTTTGCAATGAAACTTTCAAACAAATCCAGTTTTCCCAAGACACATTTTGCTTTCCTAGATAAAAATCACAATTTTGTAAAATACAGTAAAATTACCATCTGAAACTTTTGGATTTCTTAAGTTATTATTATTATTTTAACTTTCAAACTAACTGAAAGCAAAGTTTGTCCTGAAAAATTTTCAATTAGTTTAAAAGTAGAAGTTAAAAAACCCACACATTCCAGATACTAATTTTTACTGTATTTTACAGAATTTACGAAACTCAAATTTCTAAATAAAAAAAGCAGAGTTTCGTAAAATTCTGTAAAATAGGGCTGTAAAGTTTTTCCAAAAACACACTTTAAAGGTTTGTTAAAGAAGATCCTGTGACATTTAACACTTAAAATGTTTTATATTTAATAAATAATTAAAAATTATTTGGAAAGTAAATATCGTAATTGTTGCAATGAAAATCAGTGATGCACCAAAACTTTTTTCAGTTTTCAGCCAAATTTCATTTTCGGATTCATTTCGGATAATGTATTTCGGTAAATCACTGAAAAAAAAAAGTATGTAAATATAAATATAAAAATGAATATAAATATAATGTTTGTCAAATATATTTGTCTATACAAGCATGTCCAACTTTATCCAAATACATACAGTATACTCATAAAGTGATATTTACTATAGAGCAAATTTCAACTGCTTGATTGCTTGCATCATCCCAAAATATAAACTTTATTATTGCCCAACTCTGTTCTGCAAAATATCACTTTAAAACATGAAGACAAGACATTAAAAACATTACCATCAATACTTTTGGTAAAGCTGCTTTAAAACAATGAAAAGCACAGTACATTCAACTTGACTTGTGCAAAATGTGTCTTAAACTACTTAACGCTGTGAGGTAAACTGAAAGAGGTATATTTTGAGATGTATAATATTGTCAAGGCTAAAAACCTAGATAAATAAATAGCTATCTTAACACTATGCAGTTTCAACAGACTGCAAAAGAGAAAATCTCATCATGTTTTGTCTCCGAGTCAGGCAGGACTGTGAGGCCGTGGGGGAGGAGACGGATAAAAGGATCTTTATGGCGGCTTTGAGAAAAACAGAGAGGGAGGCTGGGAGCCAAATGTAGAACCGCTGAAGCAGATTCACTCGAGATGACACAGAGTGCAATGATCACAACATCATATAACCCTAACTTTTAAAATAATAAACAATATGCACAATGCTAACCAGGAATCCAAACTATGCTGATTTCTGTGGGAAAATGAGTAGGTGCTGAAAAACCTCATGTAAAATCATTTCTAGTGCTGGAAAATGATTAAATCGCAATTAATCACATCCAAAATAAAAGTTTTTCTTTGTATATTTGTGTACACTGTGTAAATGTATTAAAGTATTAAAGTTTGATAAAATATTAGTATAGATATTGCTTTTGTTAGATTTTTATATTTTTGCTAGATAATTCAGCACAGTAATTATGTAATACATGTAAATCAAACATTATTCATTATTCAGTGAACATTTTAATATACCTTTAAAATGGGGTTTATGTATAACACACTGCATATCTGGATACTTAATATAAGAAAAATAAATACAAACAAAATGGAGTCTGATGCAACCCACAAGGTTTATTTAAACATTATCCAACAGTAAACTGTGGAGGACAAAATAAACATTTCATCTCCTAAAATTGAGTCTGATGTAACTTAAACATTGTCCAGTACAAGTCTGAGCAGGAAAATAGGGCTGTCAAATGATTAAATCGCATCCAAAATGCATATAAATACACACACACTTACATATTACAACTAAATATTTATATGTATAGATATATATATTTATACCTATATACAATTTAGACTATAAAATATATGTAAATATTTTAGCTATAAAGTTAAAATATTTTTCCTTAATATATACACATGCATGTGTGTGTATTTGTATATACAAATAATATACAAAGTACACAAATATATAGTATGTAAAAAACTTTTATTTGGGATGCAATTTGACAGCACTACAAGACAAAATAAAAACAACAACAACAAACATTTAAACTCCTAAAAGAACAAATTTCAAAAGGTCCTTACAGCCTACAACAGCAAAATAACCAAAACCCACAACACCACTAGCCAAACAAATAAATACAATAAACAATAGGATAAAAACCACAGATAATGTCCATGTTTTGCCACAAAATTACATTTTATTATGTACGGAAAGCACATACTCTATTTCTCCCCCTCTCTCTCTCCCTTACAAACGCACACACATACAGTTTGCACACACGTTAGCATACAATGTTAATGTTTTTAGCGCTGCTCTGATGATTGACATCTTAAAAAGTACATGACATTTCCTGACGCATTGACGACGTTATCAAATTGCGATCGGTTCGTGAGATCAGCCAAGTATAGTACCAATCGAGTCATAAAATGTGACCGTCTCCGGCCGATCATTTGGACCATCTCCTGTTTTAACTGAAAGAAACTTGTACTGACTGATCCTAAAATATATCAGAGCCTTTGTTTTGTCTCAAGATGCACACCATTAATGTGTTTTTTTTTTTTCTAAAGCACAATTATTTAAATGTCTTAATTGAACTATGGCCTAATCCTGGTTTAGGCTAAGCTAAGTAATATATGTAAATCACAAAAATATTAATTATTCAGTGAACATTTTAATAAACTATGAAACTGGGCCAACAACTTTTATTTTGGATGCGATTCATTGTGTTTCTGCAACCGAAAATGTTCAGTCTTAAGTTTATGAATACTTTTAAATTGTTTCAGGGAATTGAAAACTCACTTTAACGATTAATTTGTCAAAACTCAAGAACACTGAACAATTAAGATGTTTTACTAAAATAAACAAAGGTAAATATTCTGAGTATGCTGGAATGCTCAAATAAAACCAGTCAAAATCCACAAAAACACCATGACCTACATGAATCACAATTAAATCACATAAAATTATGCATGTTGGTCATTTTGACTGTGTACTTGACAGATAAATCAACCAAGTACTTAAGCAATCAGTGGTGAGAGCTATTTGGGTCATGCATTGAGCGACAGGGGACCAAAGAAATGCAAACGTCCCTTCAAGCCTTATAAAACAAGGTTGTATAATCTGTCGTCCCTGAAGGAAAACCACCACAAATCTAGATGCAACCCAAAACCTAGTGAGCTAGTGCTTATCTAGCATTTAAAATATTGTGAACTATTCCGAAAAATGCAAATAAACCTTATTTTAGCCAAATACTAAAGGCAGCATCACATCTATCATGGACAATACAATGTGTGAAGTGTCTCCTGTATATATTGTAAATCACTGGACAAATATTCAACTTACAATTGTTTAAAAATGGAAATCATTCATTTTATCCTCATGATTAAGTGAATTTGTTTTAAATATTGACTGAATGCCATTTTTTGTTATTAAAATATGTACTGAAGTTGCTATCTGAGTGATGCACAATCACTTAAAAGACTTCATGATCACTCAGACGCTGTCTTAGAAGTCAGCTCTCTAGGTTTAGGAACAGAGCTAACATGTCATCAGAATTCCCAAACAGCTGTGCGCGATTCATGAAGTGCAGATGAAGTCCACGTTAAACTGTTTAGTCTAGTCCAGGAGGAAAGTCCTGAGAGGCCGCTAAAGTAATACGAAATCTGTTCCTTCCATCGCTCGCTTCACCTCCGCACCTTTCCTTTCCACTTCCTCTCCCTCGCTGTCACTTTCCTGTCAGTCATCGGGTTCAGTTGGCGGTCAGTAGATGCGGCAGCAGAAACCCTCTCAATCTAATTTCCTCCAGCAGTCGCTGTCCGCTTCACCTAAATTGCTCTCCGCTGAAAGCCAAATGAGAGTCTGAAGGGGGACGACATCATCTGGGTCCTTCTCGCTCCTCAAACATCCTTATTTTCCATCTCATTTACATGCCGCTCGAATTTCCTAAAAGCTACGCTCGGTATCTGCGCGTCGTGTCGTGGAAAGTCTTTCAGACGCAGAGGGAGTTCAGAAAACGTTCGCTCACAGGAACATATGCCAGATCACAACCGGCTTATTTACACTCTAATTAGAACGATCCCTCGAGGACGGGAGAAATAAGAAAACTCTTTGAGGAACGCCGTGAGTTTCGGATAAATCCCTGCAGCAAAAAGATGCAACTCAGATAAAGTTTCTGTTCAGAAACAGTGTTATTTTAGTATCATTGATGTTTGTTAAAATCTTGAACACACAATGTTTAAAAAAAAGTTTAATTTTACTTAGTTTTAGTAACATTCTAGTTATTTTCATATTTTTTAAACATCTTTATGGTTTTCATTTCATTTTATTCACGATTAATCGATTCAAAATAAAAGTTTATGTATGAATTAAAAAAAATATTTGTATGTATTATGTATTTGTATATTAGTTATGTATAAATATAAAATGTATATAAATCTAACATATTTTTCCTTAATATACACAGCACACACACATAGTACGCAAACAAACTTTTTATTTCAAATCGATTAATCGCGACTAATTTTGCAGCTCTATTTAAGTTCACTTAGTTTTAGACTAATAAAAATGATTTAATAGTGAAGTAAATACTACATTAAAACAAATTTAATTTCTACATTAAATAATTTATTTCAGGCAAAAATTTTAAAACTAAAGTAAATTCTATTTTAGTACTCAATTTAAGCTTTTAGAAATTAAAGTTTGAACTTAAGTATATTGTACTTGAAAATGTTTGTTATGTTTACAACGATTCTTTAAGTAAATATCAAAGTTATGATCCCGTTTTCCCATCATGCACTAGGGCATGAATAGTTAACATGTTCACTGGTTTCGTGTTGTATTTATACTGTTTTATGGTTCCTTTTGTAGTTAGGTTTAGTGACTTACTGTTTTGGAGTTCATTTTCGACTTAAAATGGCCATTTCAAACTCAAACACTTTCCACTGATTTGTACCATCATTTTTTTCCAGTACTACATTGAGTACATTTTATAAACCGTGACATGTACTTGAGGATTGTAGATTTAACTTAAAATAACTAAGTAGAAATGACTCAAACTAGCCACGTTAAATTTACCTATTTCCTTTGCTAATTGCTATTTTACCTTAACTTAGTTAAGTAGATTTTTCTTAATTCAATACTTAAATTTCACTTAAAATGTATGCATGCAAAAACTTGCGAAACAAAAATTAAGTAAATCTTATTGTTTTTCAGTGTAGTTCATTTAGGACTTTTAAATTTAAATTTGATTAGGTCATTTGCAGTGCTTCACTGGATTGTGGTTCTTTCACATAAAG
This sequence comes from Cirrhinus molitorella, assembly GCA_033026305.1. Lineage (NCBI taxonomy): Eukaryota > Metazoa > Chordata > Actinopteri > Cypriniformes > Cyprinidae > Cirrhinus > Cirrhinus molitorella. Next base: position 29,124,271 of record CM065141.1, read on the forward strand.
TAACTGTCTTTATATAATTTCTGCATTAAATGAAAGTTTGTAATATTGTAATTCTCTCTGTAAAGGGTGGGTTTGATTTATGGTTTATAATGTTTTAACAGTGTTTTGTTTTTTTTTTCTTTATTCCTATTGGAAAAAAATGAATGGAAAAATACGGAACCAGACTAGTGCACTCTTTTCCAAGTACACCACATTCATAAGTCAACATGGTGTAAAAAGCACAACAAATGACTTATTGTACAAACCTGTCTTTAACATCCCATATGTTCAGAAATGCTAAATATGTAGATCTTTATTTTTAGAGGTCAACCTAAAAAGACCATTTAAAATCAAAATGACTAAGAATAACACCTGTATTAGGTTATTATTAACAGTAAATGAAAATACCAGCAGCTTCCAGTCTGTCAGCATCATACAAACAAGAAATATCAAACCTGTAGTAGTTCTTCGCAGGTTTTTGCATTCTACTGTGTTGCTTTTCTATAGTTTTTTTCTATGTAAACAAGCGTCTGACTGGACTCAAACTCATCTTGCCCACACTTGTTGAGCATGTGCTTCTTTAAGGTCCTGATCCCGGGCAGATAAGATCCAGACGAGGCCTATCTCAACATCAGTGCGAGGAGGAAAATAAACTATTTAGTGGAGCTGCCGCGGTGACTACTAAGTGCACAGTATGTCAGCGCGTGACAGCTTGAGTTAACATTTAAATTCAGCTTGCTGGTTCAATGACAGCTTGCAGCCTCGCTGGCCAAGCTGGCCCGATCACGCCAGAGGCGAATCACGCCAACGACTCCAGTCCTGCATACAAACGTGGCAGTCATCTGAAATCAAAGCACTTTAAGTGCTCCTGGCTCATTCCTGATCAGCAGTACATTTTCAACTAACTCTGACTAAATTAATATGCCATGTTTTGCAATTTAGGAAAAGTTTTTTCCTGAGGGAAAGTTTTGGAGTGACAAACAAACAGAAATCAATCAAATCTGTTGATAAAACTTACTTACGCTTGTGCTGTTTTCCCTTCAAAAAGAGTCATTTTCATGGATGATGTCATTAAACAATTAGCTTTTGTTAGTTAGAAAGACTTTACAAAAGATTGGCGATTCATTCATCATTAGCAAACAAAACAGGTTTGACTTTCCAAAATTAAAACACTTTCTAAATTGAGCATTCAAAATTCTAAAAACATTCAAAATTGAACTTCCAAAATACAAAAACATTCAAAATTCTAAAACATTCAAAACTGAACTTCCAAAAATCAAAAACATGCAAAATTGAACTTCTAAAATTCAAAAACATTCTAAATTGAACTTTGAAAATACAAAAAACGTTTTCAAAATTTAACTTCTAAAATTCAAAAACATTCAATATGAAAAAATTCAACACTCATTCAAACCAAAGTAGTGACATTTTAAATCGATTTGTGGTTTTAAAAAAGAATCTCTTTATAAATTACAAGTTAAATATTTTATCCAATATATTAACAATGTGTTATTTTGTGGAGGATGTGGCAATTAAGCAAATGACTTTAAAGACTTGCAATTAATTACAAAATCTGCAATTAATTAAATAGCAATTAAAATGTTTGATTAAAACATTTTAATAAAAATAGAATAGAATTATTAAATAAATTGCCAGTTTAATATGAAAAGTTTGACATGACAAATATTAACATTAATTTAAACAAAAGCAGTGAAATTATTTTACATCAATTCACTTAACTGTGGTTAAAAAATATAAATATAAATATACTTATAAATATAAATAAAATTAAAATTAAATTAAATAACATTTATTCAAGTTAAATACTTTAATTAGTAACTAAAACATGTTTTAAAACATTTCAAAAATGGAATAAAAAATACAAACATTAAAACATTCTATTATAAATGTAATTTGAAATATTTGTAATGTTTCCATTTTTTATATTAGAAGCCTGACATGACAAAAATGAACATTCATTCCAACTAATTTACTGAAATTATTTTAAATCAATACAATTCACTGTAGTTGGAAAAAAAATATTAAGTTTAATATTTTATCCAATATATTAAGATGATGAAAAATAAATAAGCAATTAATTCATTATTTAGCAATTAAAGCATTTCAAAACATTTTTATACCATTTGATAAAAAAAACCTATTAAAAATATTCAATTAAAAACAGGAATATTTTAATAGATTTTTAAAACAAACATTCATTCAAACTGAAGTAGTAAAGTAGTAAAATAGTTTAAAATGATTTCACTAAAAAATATTCCACAGATTTAAAGATTTCTAAAGATTAAACAGATTTCTCCCTTTAAAAATATAAAAAAATATTACGATTAAGACGAATGTACTGCATACACAAATAACTATCCTATAATCTCTCTTTTAACAAATCCCATAATAGTTTCCTTTCATCATACCCAGAGACGATTTTTCTCAGTCATTCACGGCTAATCTACCTTTCAGATTTCTTCAAACAAACAGCACTTTTAGCCACCAAACAGAGCTGAGGTCTGAACGAGGATGAAAAAGCAGCAGAAAAACGCAGTACCTGACATGTTTTGACATTTCATGAATGCAGACGCAGTCATCTGTCACAGCGCTAGAAACCTCTGACAAACACACCCCGCTGTCTACCGGCTAAATATTCCTGCACTTAGCAGGTGGCAGGTGCTCATTTCACATCTTGATTGGTTGACGGGCGTCCCGGGCGGCATCATCACAGGACTGTGAGATGTGTTAGTCTAGCGATTATGAACGGTGCGCAGGGCCAATGGTGATCGCATTCGGCAAGCAGAAACGCTGCTCCACCAGCACTTTTACGAGGTGCACAAACAAATTTCATCTATAAATAAATTGTCAATAAAGATTAACACCGTCACGTCAGACTCCAGTTGCTTGGAGGAAATAAAACTAGCGTGCAGCCATGCAGAAATAAGGGTGTAATTAAATAAAGAAGAAGCCGCTGCTGATGTTTGAGCGTCCCACGCGTTCACGCCGTATTTACAGCCCTGATTTTAGCACATTAACAGAACAACATCTCGGCACATCTGCCTGCAACTCAATATCTGCAACTGACGGAGGTACAATGAAAACAAACACAGGGACACAAATTAGCACCATCTGCAAATGACAAGATGACAAAACATCTCAGCGTACAAATTAAACACTCGTCAACTGCCAAATGAGAACAAAACGTGATGCGATCTGGGAAAACCCATAGGACGTCACGCTGGGACGTCTCAGGAAATTCGAAAAATAGGTTGAGTGTCAATTTTTCATCAAAATTATGTTTTTATTAAATTATTCTATAACATCTAGTGCGATATTGACAAAAAAACGATTTTCTGGGATTTTATTGAAAATTATGATTTAGACGATATTTTGCTGTGTGTAATTACATTAGTGCTTAAAACATTAGTTTTTCTGCTTCATGTCTTTCTTTGTTCAGTCATAAATTGTTTGAGGAAAACATTTCAGGATATCTCTCCATATAATGGACTTCTATGTTGCCAAAATGCAATTTAAATGCAGCTTCAAAGGGCTCTAAATGATCCCAGCCGATGAAGAAGGGTCTTATCTAGCGAAATGATTGCTTATTTTCGAAACAAATTGACAATTTATATACTTTTTAACCTCAAATGTCAGTTTTATTTCATCAAAAATATTTTTTTTTTTCTACCCAAACGTTAAAATCGTCCTATAATGCTGCAGAAGTACCAACCCAGTGTTTACGAAGTGAACATACAAAGATCAAACGCCCTTTACAAGAAAACGTAAAACATCGTTGACGATTTTGAAGTTAAATACGCAAAAGAGATGGGAGTCTTTCAACATACCCTAACTGTATTGACCTGGATCACACAGACTATGTAATACGGTTAAAAACTATACAAACTGTCAATTTGTTAAGACCCTTCTTCATTGGCTGGGATCATTTAGAGCCTTTTGAAGCTGGATTTAAACTGCATTTTGGACGTTCAAATTTGAGGGCACCATAGAAGTCCATTATATGGAGAGAAATCTAGTAAGGTATTCCTCAAAAATATAATTTCTTTACGACTGAAGAAAAAAAGACATGAACATCTTGGATGACAAGGGGGTGACTACATTATCTGTAAACATTCTGAAAGTGAACTAATCCTTTAAGGACTACCATGCTGACTCCTAAAGCTTTTGATCTTCTTCATATTCTGTGTGGTCAGTTCAAAGCAGTGATAGAAATGATTCTTTTCCAATAAGTTATAATTGATTTTTACCTTTTATAAAGCTTTTTTTTTTTTTTTTTCTAAAAGTGTGCATCATCATTTTTACATTTAATCAGTCAATTATAATAATAATACATTTAGGCTGATAAATAAATGCTGAAATGTAAAACTTTTTGCAGCATTACAAGTTATAAGCTGAATTTCAAGAATGTCAAAGTAATTGACCTGTACAGTTAACATACAACAACAAAACTTAAGTAGTTGAAGAAACTATGTAAGCCAAGCAACACATCTATATCTATAACTGGACATATTTATTAGGGGTCAACCGATATGTGTTATTTATACCGATATTTCAGACCAATAACCAATATTTTAAACCAATATATGTCTGTTGTACAAAATACAAATTTGTTCAAATTAAGAACAAGGTCTCTGAAAAAAAAATGAAATGCTTTTAAATTATTTTAATCGGCAAATTGTTTTTAAAAATTACAGATAACCATAAAAATGCTTAATATCAGTGACGATAACCTATCAACCCCTCATTTCTATACCTATAACTTTAAAGACTCTTCATTCTGGGAGATTTAGCACACAACGCAAATTTCGAGAGATATAAAACAAGGAAATTATTTAAATGCAAAACCGAAAAAGGGTAATTCACAAGCGAGTATTGAACCGTGGATGTCGTACCAAACAGTTCAATATCATATTGAGAATTGTGGCATCCCCTAGTCATAAATAAATGTAAATTAAAATTTGGGGGGATTTTTTGCAGCATTACAAGTTATAAGAAGAATTTCAAGAATCTTTGTCGAAATAATTGACATGTACTGTTAAAATACAACAACAAAACTTAAGTAGTTGAAAAAAAAACAAACAAACATGTAAGCCAAGCAACACATCTATATAGTTAAACCAATATATGTTGTAAAAATACAAATTTATGGCAAAATTAAGAACAAGGCCTCTGACAAAAACTCTTTAAATGCTTTTAAATTACTGTATCGCCAAATCGGCCAAATTACAGATAACCATAAAAATGCTTAATATCGATGTCGATAACCTGTCAACCCCTAATTTCTATATCTATAACTTTAAAGACTGTTCATTCTGGGAGGTTTAGCAAAAACCCAAAAGCCTCAAATGATCCACGGATGCATTGAAGCTTCAAAGTTAATCTCAAACTGAAGACTCAAAAACAGAATAAAACTCATTTAAAAAATACTAACAAAATGGCAACAGACAACGAAAACTCTCAACTGCAGCTAAAAATACTTCAGTAAAAATCCATTAATTATGATGGAATATTCAAGTAAAAGTCAATCTGCAATGAATAAAGTCCAACACGACCCCAGATTTTAATATTAATATATATATATATATATATATATATATATATAGAGTCGCTGTCGGCGGAAACCTCGTATGTCCAAATTTTGTAAATTTCATATTTTTTCACAAATCGATGCTATTGGTCAGTGCCCACATGGATCTGTAATTTTTACAAATTATTAACTAATCTAAAGTGTTGAAAATAGCTTGAGAGCAAATCTCTTAACTCATTTGAACACTTCAACTGTCTGAGAAGAGCTCGTATCTCCACCTTTTCTTCACTCCGCTGGAGCGTCGGGGCATAAGTCCCCTTCCATCTTCTTGTCACAAAGCACCGGCAAAAATAATTAGCATTGAATGTGTCGGTGGAAACAGTAAGGAGATATTTGAATGATCCGTTAATAAACTAGTGTATTCTGAGATAATGTCGCAAAGACCCTGACTCGCAATCTCTTCTTTGGACGCAACTTTTGAAGGAAAGCATCTTTCCGGATTACATAATGAAAGCGTTTTTTTTCTGATTTGTTTTATTTCGTTAAGTAATAATTTAAAGCTTTCTATTTATTTATTTATTTATTTATTTGTCATGTTTGTGAGGCATGTAGCCTTTTCGCTGAAAAATGTGATCGCGCTGACTCCTCATGTCCTGCAAAGTGATTTCAGCTTCTCCTCTTCAAAAACAATATTCACATAATAGCGCACATTTATCTAGGTTTAATGTTTAAACTAAAATTGTTCTATAGCTACTTTAACTGTTTTAGATCTATAGATTTTATTTTATGCAAGTCGTAATGATTTAAAAGGCAAAAGTCTTCCGCTGGCCGCTGTTCGTAAAAAACAAACAAACAAACAAACTGATATTTAACGAACAAAAAAATGCTCCAAAAGTTTTTCTAAATTAACTTAATAAAAAAACGAAACGAAATATAACCACTTTGGCATTACATACAAAACGTAACTATGTTAATAGCTGAAACAGTAGTATAAGCTGTTCTGGAAGAATTAAGGGGAAAAAAGACGGACTCAGTTTTTTTGTATTGCATCATAGCTCTTAAACCTTTAAAATAGAGTTTAGGAAGATGTATGTAACCACAGTCGTTAGCTTTGGTTAACTATTGAAGCCTTTTCTCTTGTCAAAAGGCTCAATGCGACCGCATACTTTGTTTGCCTGCAGATTAATTTCCGCCTATTAGACAGTTTATCGCTTTATTTTGGTATTGCATCACTCATAGCTCGTTAGCTTTGGTTAACTATTGAAACCTTTTCTCTTGTCAAAAGGCTCAACGCGACCGCAGACTTTGATGAACACTGCTGGCAGCAGCGAAGTGTGTGTCTGTACCATTCTTATCAATGACGGCGTAATCTCATATCTCCCTGCTCCCAAGTCATAAAACCTCGTATCTCCGATAAAACGTGATTTTGGGGAAATGTTGTTTTAATGTTGATACACAACAGTGTATGATAGCAATATATGGTATAATACCAACTTTAACGATAAAATATTTAATAACTCAAAAAATATGCAGTTTTTTTTCATTTCCTGAAAAATGACGGTTTTGGAGATACGAGGATTCCACCCGACAGCGACGATATATATATATTATATATTATATATTATATATATATATATATATATATATATATATATATATATATATATATATTTTATGCACATCTCATCAGTAAAACCGGTTCTTTGAATAGCGGTAAATCTCCATCACGTTTTCAAATGGAGCGCCAGTTAATACACAGAGCCGTAGATCACTGACAAGCTGCGCAATATCGGGTTCAATTTCGCGGGTGATTCAGTGGGGTAGCTTTTCAGTGATCTATGGCTCTGTGTATTAACTGCCGCTCCATTTGAAAACACGTGATGGAGATTTACCGCTAATCAAAGAACCGGTTTTACTGATGAGATGCGCATGAATATATTGATCGATATATATCGCCCAGCCCTACCCCACATTAACCAAAAACAGACTGAATCAAGCTAAAATCCCCTTCTTTAACTGGAAATGAAAATGAAAACAAAACAGCAGCACTAAAAACTGACCCCAACGGCGATTTGAAGACAAGGCCATAACTCACTGCTGTTCAAGACAGTTACAAAGCTTTATGAGGGATGTAAAAATCCTGAACGGCATCCCGCTCTGGAGTGTACGTAAGGACTCGTACCGCACCAGTCATTCAACACGCTCCGGATCCGATGAGCAAAGCGTTCGTCTTTCACTGCGCTAGAATCCACTTGGGTTCTGGCCAAATGGCAGCACGATAACAAAATGTCAGAGCGAGGGAGAGAGTGACTTAGCAGACGTTATCCTGAGCTCACCTCGCCGCACTCGGCGCAGGAACAGAAATCCCCAGCAAGCCATTTATCTCCAGGAGGCTTTGTTGTGGATCAGGACAACTCAGACCGCAACGGCACCTGATGCCAAAAAGGCTTCTGCTGGATACTGAACATGAATCAGTCCATACTGAATGCAGGTTATCCATCTAACCGCAGGATTTTACCTCAAAATCAATTAAAAAAAGTGGGTCACACACGGCCTCCAGAGACATACTTTAATAAAATGGCCAAATCGTCTAATTAATTGGTCTGGCTGATGTATCGTTTTCTACTATCTGAATCGTTTTTGCTGTAGCGCTCAACACTGGCATAGATGCAGGAAACAGATAAATGAATAAATGTAAATCTACATCAATTAAAATTTGCAACATTACAATCTGTAAACAAGTATAGTCACTATAGTGTTGGGCATGTACTTTTAAAAGTAATGCAATACAATAAGTGACCCTGGACCACAAAACCAATAATAAGGGTCCGTTCTGAGGGGGCAAAAAAAAAAAAAATCTAAATATTGAGAAAATCGCCTTTAAAATTAAGTTCCTTACAATGCATATTAGTAATCAAAAATTAAGTTGTGATACATTTACAGTAGGAAATTTTCAAAATATCTTTATGGAACATGAGCTTTACTTTGGCATAAAAGAAAAATCAATCATTTTGACCCATACAATGTATTTTTGGCTACTGCTACAAATATATCTGTGCTACTTAAAACAGGTTTTGTGGTCCAGGGTCACATATTACATTACTCCCTAAAAAAAAAAAATATTTTCTTTTTATGAAAAGTAATGTCATGTTACTTTGCTACTTAAAGTATTCTGATTAAGTAACTCACCTTATATGCACTAGGGATATGCCAGTATCAGATTTTCATGTTGCGATAAATTGATAATCTTTATCACGATAAAACTTTATCACAGTATTGAAATTTAGTTGCAAAAAAGTGAACATTAAAACACAATAAAGCAATACACAAAAAATATATAAAGTTCAACATTTTACACAGATTAAAGTGCAAAAGAATTAAAAGACCAATAGGTATCACTTTACAGTAAGATCTTATTAGTTAGTTATTATTAGTTAACGATCAAATGAACAAAAGCTACATTTGCTACAGAAGTTATTGATCTTTGTTCAAAATAACTTTTAGTTCATGTTAGCTCGGTTTATTAAAATAAAACTTTTGATTTTAACAAGTTGTTATTATAATTATTATTATTATTATTTTGGAATTATCTAAGATTGAAGAATGTTTAGAAGAATTTTTCATTGGGAGTTTGTTAACTAATTCATTATGCAATGCTAACTAATGAAGCTCAAAAGTAAAATGTGACAACAATTAAGAATCACTTTCAAACAATATCTAGGGCATGTTGTAGTCCAGATTAAAATGTAAAAAGTGTTAAAATAAATAGCCTTTTGAGTCTAAATATTAAAGTATTTGGTGCTGTGATGAACACCACTGCAAATACAAAATCTGAATGGCTACAAATCATTTAAATACGTTTTAGAAAGAAGCGCAGCTGCTTTGTTTCTGTATTGAAAATTAGTTGCAAAAAAACGTGTAAACTTTTAAGTATGCTTAAAACGCATTCAAAATTCAGAATAATTTTTTAAAAAATAATTGTTTTCGGTATTTTGAAATGCCCACGATAACAATACCGTGCATATTCATTATCTTGATATATCGCATTACCGAATACCAGCACATGTCTAATATGCACACTGTAAAAAAATAAAACACAATTTACTGATTCAACTTCAAATAATTTGTTACCTGGCTGCCGTAAAAATTTTAAATTGAATCAACTCAAATATCTAAGCTGTCACTTATTACAGCTTTACATTTCAAGTTAACTTAACGCAGCCAGGTAACAAATAATTTTAAGTTGACTCAACAAATTGTATTTTTTTTTTTTTTTTTTTTTACAGTGTAATTCCCCTACATTTTCCCAATGTAGATAATCTCAAAACGACTAAACGAAGGAGCCTAGTGACTCAACAAAGATCATAAATGATCCCACAGAAGGCGGCGTCCAGGACAAAACAAAAATCCTGTGTAAATCTTAAATAAAGGCAGGTTGCACAGCTCAGATTTCAGGTGCTTTTCAGCGCTTATCCGCACAAAGCCAGAAGCAAACCAGGGAAACTAGGTAACGTAGCCTCCAGAGTCACACAACACACAGTTTCGCTCTCTCAAATGGAGAACTAAGATGAAAATAACCTGAGCAGTGACTCTCAAACGCACACAGCATAAATCAGAGCACCACCGCAGCGATCAGCGCTTATGCACAATTCATAAAGAGAAGCATAAACCCCTAAAAACGTGCCAGAAAGTCAGGTACTTTCCAAACACACATTGCTGGAACTGAATTCTCATTTCTAGAACTGTAGGAGGTTTTCGACACTTCCAGAGTGCATTGTAAGCCTTATGCACACAAACAATACAACTCCCACCAAGAATGAAGACATCCACAATATTGATTAGTGGACTTTCTGCACATGCATTGAAAGGATATACTTGTGTGCAACATTAGGTTTTACATTTTAAACGCTGTGTCGGCCAATCAAGGACTACAATCATCCGTTTGTACAATATTTCATGTCTCAGAGCCCCGGCAGAACATCAAACCGTCTTTGGCAGTGCAGTGTGATATTTTGGCAGAAACTGTTGTTTTGGACTTAATGGAAACAGACGCTGCCAAATGTCAAGAGACAGTCATTTGCGTGAATTGAACTTGATGATGTTACATTAGTCGTAATGACTCCAAGTCTTTGAACCTGCGGAAAAGCACCTCGGACCACTCCATCGACGCCAAGAGCGCTGGCAGACCCTGAATTATTAATGCGAAGTGTAAATTTTCATGGCTTCAGTGCATGTGCTGCTGAATCTCTGATCATCAACGGCGCAAATGTCAACGCTGGCTCACCGTGAGGAAGAGGACTGGGTTTTTCCCGTCAAGATTTTGAGAGGACTTGCGCGGTTTGAGGGCAGGGATGAGGAAAGACACTCGAGGGATGATTCTGCCCTTCAGCGAACTAAACGGGACACAATAATTACTGCGGTAGGAAGGCAAACTGACACCAAAACAAATCAAGCTGCTGTTTTTTCCTGATAAATCACCCTCGTTCTACCAAACTGCTACTGGAAACGTTTTCGATCTTGTTCTTTTTTTACCCAACAAAGACAATTCTGCCATTATTTGCTCAGACAAAAACATGTATGGCTTTTTAAATTCAGTTCAATCTCATTCATTTTCTCCAAAGGTTGAATTGGCTTTAACTATTTTATATTTATAAACCATTAAAGACAGGCTAACTATGAGGTACATGGCTGTTAATTAATGGTATACATTCTGGTATCAGCCAACTTTTTTAAAAAATCATGTTTAGCATGAAAATGCGCAGTGAAATATTACATTACCCACGATTCTACAAAGAAATCAAATCAAAAGAACTCCCAACGAGCCCCATTTAAAAATATGCATATTTTGCAATAAACATTGAATATATTGGTTCTTCAAAACAATTTAATTTAAATTTTTCCACTATTTTAATGTTTTATACAATTGTTTTTCCACTTGAGTCAACTTCAAATAATTTGTTACCTGGCTGCCTTAAAATTTTAAGTTGAGTCAACTCGAAAAAAGTTTAGTCAACTTGAAATGTCACGTTTTACTAAGTGACCACGTAAAATTGTAAGTTGAATCAACTCAAACATCTAAGGCAGCCCAGTGACAAACACAGCTCTCAAGTTTAACAAACCATTTTTCAGTTTAGTCAACTCGAATATCTAAGTTGTCACTGAGTACAATTTAACATTTCAACTTGAACAAACTTATCTGAGTTGAATGAACTTAAGATTTTAAGGCAGCAGGGTAACAAATTATTTGAAGTTGACTTTTTTACAGTGTTCTTACTCATAAAGCTCAGTCTTTTTGTCCAATTGGATTTGGTTCATGGATTATAACTCTTTAAAGACTTTTTAAAAAATATATTTTTTTAAAAATTACAAAAAAAAAAAAAATCTTAAATAAAACTAAAATATTTACTGAACAAACAAAAAAAACAAACTTATGTAAGCGCAACAACAAAAAACTGTTTATTGTTTATTTGTGCAATCTTTTTATGTTTTTTATTTATATATTTCTGTTTATTTATACAAGAAAATACCAACATATACACTACCAGTCAAAAGGTTTTTTTAATGTAAGATTTTTAATGTGTTTAAAGAAATTTATTTGACCCAAAGCACAGCAAAACAGTAATTTTCTGAAAAATTAAAAATAGATTTTTCTATTTGAATATTTTTTAAAATGTACTTTATTCCTGTGATTTCAAAGCTGAATTTTTAGCATCATTACTCCAATCACATGATCCTTCAGAAATCATTCTAATATTTTCATTTGCTGCTCAAAAACATTTTTTATTATTATTATTATTATTATTATTATATTGAAATGTCATTATTGAAATGTATTATTACATTTGAAATGTCTTTATCATCCCTTTTGATTAATTCAAAAGCATCTTGATAAACAAAATATATTGGTACATAAACAGCATCTTTAAACCAATAGTTTTAATTTATCCACCATTTTAATTTGATTTATATCAATGATTTATAGAATTGTAATTCTTTCTCTTGTAAAGCTCAGTCTTTGGGCCAATTTGTTTTGGTTCATGGATTATAACTCTTTAGCAAAGACTTTTTAAAAGTCCCTAATGAGAAAAATGATCTTAAATAAAGAAAAATACTTACTGAACAAGCAAAAATACTTATGTAATCTCAACAACAAAAACTGTTTACTTAAAAATTCTTCATACAACAATATTTATTTATGTAATCTTAAAGACAATACCAACATATACAATACCAGTCAAAAGTTTTTGAATAGTAAGATTTGTAATGTTTTTAAAGAAATTTATTTGATCCAAAGAACAGCAAAAACTGTACAATTTTGAAATATTTTTACTATTTAAAATAACTTTTTTCTATTTTAATACATTTTAAAATGTAATTTATTTTTGTGATTTCAAAGCCGAATTTTTAGCAGCATTACTCCAGTCCCTATTGGAAAAAAATCAACCAAGGCCGCTGTTATAGGCACTGGAGATTTTATGCTCCAAAAAAGATGTAAAAATACCTTAAGAGTATTAAAAAGCATCATAACAGTTGTCCACATGACTTGTGCGATAGTAAATCACAGCGCCAGCAACACCAAGGTTCAATTCCCAGGGAATGAATGAACTGATAAAATGTAGACCTTGAATGCAACGTTGGCTGGTTTGTTAGATAAAAGCATCTGCAAAACGCATAAATGTAATGTTATATAAAGTCATATGATAGCACTGTATGAGGTACAGACCAACATTTTGAAGTCTTTTAAAAAGACTTTTTGTTTTTAGTGCATGAGGACTACTGACGAACTGTCATTTTAGAGGCTAAAAGCCCAAATATTCACCTTTTTGTGTTCAAGTCATGGCTGTAACAATAAATGTAAATGTTTATAAAAGCGTGTGCATGATAAAAAGCAGTTCCACTTAATGTCAAACCTAAAATGCATTGACAGCATTGCCATTGTTATAAAAGATTTTAGTGAACTGAGCAAGTGGATAGTTGACAAATAGACAGTCAAAAATGCTTATTTTGTAAAAGAACTTTTGAAGAAATGCATTATGTATTGTAAAGTCTGGAAATTACACCATTTTAGGATGACTGATATTTATATCTCCCCTATTGCAGTACTCAAGTGTTTAAGATATTTTGCGATAAAAGCAAATCTGTCACTTTTTTTTGTCACACCATAGGACATTATGTCACACTAAAGAAAAAATTGTAGTTATTAAAGTATTTCCATTTCATTTTGAATGTCAAAGAAGAACGAAAGCTTAATTTTGATAACCAACAACCAATATCAACATGTTTTTTTTAAGTAAAAAGCAAAATAATTTATCAACAAAATCTCTTAGTCAATCAGTATGTTACTGAAATTTATCTTTATAACAATAAACATTTTCTGCAAAAAAAAATAAATAAATAAATAAAAATCAGAAAATAGTTAAATGTAATTATTGCACTTAAGAACAATGAAAATGATAAAATAAATAAATAAATAAAGGTGTTAAACAAATATTATTTAATTATTTAAAATGCTTCTTAAAGTGACCTCGTCCTTTGGTTTGACAGTACAGGCATCACACCAGAGGACATTTTCTGTCGCACCACAGGACGTTTCAGCCTTTTGTGTCAATTAATGACTATGTTAATTAATGATGCTATTCTGAGCTAACCTGTCATTAGCGGTTAGCAAGACACATTTGCTGAACTTTCCATGATTATGTAGTTCATAATTTAGGGGTGTCACACCAAAGGACAACAAAATTATCTTTTTTGGAACAAAAGTGTTACACATTTGAACAATGCTGAGACAAAATGTACCATGTGCACATCATGGGCTTCCCAAAGGGCTTCAGTAACACAATCATGAATCAAGTTTTCTCTGGAATTGGCCGATCCAGAGAAAACAGGATATGGTGTCACACCAGAGGATATGGTTTTTCAATGACAAAATGTATCAAGTTTCTACACTTTCAGAAATATATGGATGAAAATAATTGATATTTAGTGAAACAGACACTTGTACAATTATGCCGGAAGTATTTATTAACACTTTTATGCTTTTCTTTTTCATTTATAAAAGCCATGAACCATGCTTGAGGCGGTCACGCCATAGGACAATTTTTTTTTTAAAATAAAATTCAAATAACACTTTCGCTTTTATAACAGCAGGTCAAAAAAACAGGACTAATAAATGTTTAACCATTTACTACATTTAAAAAAAAAAAAACGATAATATTAATTATTTTAATTTTTATCTTTATTTTATCACAGTGAAAATGCCACGTCAACAACCCTAATATTGCAGCAAACATTGTGCATTAAACACATCAACCACCTGTTCTATATCAGATATCAGGTATTAAAATCTATGAGTCATTAATGATTATACCAAGCTGGTGTAAAATAGGTTGTACCATGGTATAACCATGGCATTTTGATTTATAAGGCACTCAAATATCGTGGTATTTTTAATTGGTATTCCAAAGTACTTCCAAAAATACCATGGCACTATCATTGTACATGTCCAAAAACATGAATACTGTTGTATTATCGTATAATATTGAGGAAAACAGTGAGTGTGTGTGAATCTTGTGTATTTCTGTTCAACAAATACACACACACGTTGTTTAGCCGCTTTAGCTTTTGTAAGCACGAGTTCATCACACACTCGACTAACTGATCAAACCATCACACAAATCAAACCCCACAGATCAATCACGACCTTCTCATCAATAAAAACACAAATGTCAGCTCTGTCGCTGTCAAATATGTTTATTACACCGCTGAAAAACACTCGAGGTGCGCTAGCAGAGCTAACGACGGATATGACAAAGAGCAGCAGCGTTAGCATTAGCATTCAGACTGATCTACTTGTATAGAAACATTTGCGAAAATAAATAAGAACCACAATAATTTAAATAGTTTGGTACAGTAAACATCAACACATTTGAGATAAAACGCAAAAATGGCTCAACGAACAAAACCCAGCAAAACACACAGAAATCATAAGGAATTCAAAAACACAACATGTTTACATACTAATAGCTTTTTAAATGAGCAAAACTTCATAAATCACAGTCTTGAGCCATTAAGGTGACATTTCGGGCATGCAAACATGTAATGAAGCCATGAGGTCAATGCAGTGCTAATCCTGGAGGCTAAAGCTAAAGAACCAGATAAGTGGCAGCACAAAAATTCCTGCACAAAATACATGAAATATAATAAACATGCACACTCACCCCCCAGAGGATCCAGCCCGATCTAGAAGCATCCCATAGATCCAAAAACCAGCAAAAACACCCCTCCAAGGAAATGTGCTGGGGTTACACACACACATATAGACACACATACACACTCATACAAACATATAGACCCATGCACACACATTCATGCACACACACACAGAGAGAGATCCAAAGACAGGCCGGTTTCACTGGACTGCAGCCATCGGAACAGTTCAGATCCACTCCAGATCCAGGACAAGCAGCGAAAAAGGCGGCTGGTCAAACGACATTTCGCCTTCGAAAGGGCTGAAATACAGCAAGTGTCCTTAATTCTCAACGTAATAGATTCCCAGCGATTACCCAGCAGAGTGTACGTCCCAAACACACGCAGAGAATCGGCTGCGGTCGCACAGTCCTTTTGCTTTGCTTCCACTAGAGCTCTAATGGCTCTTTACGCTTGTTTGCATCTCTCACTGCGAGACATTGAAGCAATGCAACCCAACATGAGCTCATTCACAGCCCGGATGCGCGAATCCTCATGGAGCGGATCGATGAGTAGAAAACCCGGAACTGGAGTACGGATTGAGATGCAGGGAAGAGAGTATAGGGTTGCTCGAGTCAAGTTTATTTATCGAACAAACAAAATACTTAGTTTATCTATCTATCTATCTATCTATCTATCTATCTATCTATTTGTTCTTTTTATTTATTTATAAAACGAGAATATTTAAGCTTAATATTTAAAGCAATATTTATTTTTTTAAATTTACTCACCAAACAAAACTGTGTCATACAGCAATATTTATTTGTTTTAAGTATTTAAGCTTAATATTTAAAGCAACATTTTTTTTTATTCAAGTGTACTTATCAAACGCACCAAACTGTGTCATGCTTTTTTTCAAAACAAAATATTTAAGCTTAATATTTAAAGCAATGTTTATTTTTTGTTGATTTTTTTTAATTAACTCACCAAACACAAAAATGTGGCATACAGCAATATTTATTTATTTGTTTATTCTTAAAAAATAAAATATTTAAGCTTAATATTTAAAGCAATATTTATTTATTTATTTATTTATGTATTTATTTTAAATTTACTCATCAAACACACAAAATGAATTATACAGCAATATTTATTTATTTAAAAAATAAAATATTTAAGCTTAACATTTAAAGCAATGTTTATTTTTTAGGTTTACTCATCAAACACACAAAATGCGGCATACATCTATCTTTATTTATCTTTTTTTTAATTAAGCTTAGTATTTAAAGCAATATTTATTTTTTATTTACTTTTAAGTTTACACAAATGCATCATACAGCAATATTTATTTATTTATTCTTAAAAAAGAAAATATTTAAGCTTAATATTTAAACCAATATTTTTTTTTAAGTTTACTCATCAAACACAAAAATGCAGCATACAGCAATATTTATTTATTTGTTTATTCTTAAAAAAAAGAAAATATTTAAGCTTAATATTTAAAGCAATGTTTATTTTTTATTCATTTTTTTAAGTTTACTCATCAAACACAAAATGTGGCATACAGCAATATTTATTAATTTATTCTTAAAATAAAATATTTGAGCTTAATATTTAAAGCAATATTTATTTTGTATTTATTTTTTAAGTTTACTCATCAAACACAAAAATGCATCATACATCAATATTTATTTAAAGTTTACTCATCAAACACACAAAAATGCTTCATACAGCAATATTTATTTATTTGTTTATTCTTAAAAAAGAAAATATTTAAGCTTAACATTTAAGCAATATTTAATTATTATTTATTTTTTAAATGTACTCATCAAACACACAAAAATGCATTATACAACAATATTTATTTGTTTATTTTAAAAATAAAATGTGTTATTTATTTGTTTGTTTATTCTTAAAAACTAATATTAATATTAATAAAGATTAATATTTAGAACAGTATTTATCTATTAATTTGTATCTACATTTACTCATCAAACACAAAAATACATCATACAGCAATATTTATTTATTTATTTATTCTTAAAAACAAAAATATTTAAGCTTAATATTTAACTTTAAGCTAAGCTAACTTTAAGCTGCTGTTATAAAAAACGAAAGTGTTGTTTGAATTTTATTTTATTTTATTTTATTTTTTGTCCTATGGCGTGACCGCCTCAGGAATGGTTCATGGCTTTTATAAATTAAAAAGAAAAGCATAAAAATGTTAATAAATACTTCCGGCATAATTGTACAAGTGTCTCTTTTACTAAATGTCAATTCTTTTCATCCATATATTTCTGAAAGTGTAGAAACTTGATACAGTTTGTCATTGAAAAACCATATCCTCTGGTGTGACACCATATCCTGTTTTCTCTGGATCCAGAGAAAGCTTGATTCATGATTGTGTTACTGAAGCCCTTTGGGAAGCCCATGATGTGCACATGGTACATTTTGTCTCAGAATTGTTCAAACATGTAACACTTTTGTTCCAAAAAAGATAATTTTGTTGTCCTTTGGTGTGACACCCCTAAATTATGAACTACATAATCATGGAAAGTTCTGCAAATGTGTCTTGCTAACCGCTAATGACAGGTTAGCTCAGAATAGCAAGGTCATTAATTGACACAAAAGGCTGAAACGTCCTGTGGTGTGACAGAAAATGTCCTACAAAATAATTTATTTTTTAAGTTTACTCATTAAAGACACAAAAATGCATCATACTTTCTTTAAAATTAAAATATTTAAGATTAATATTTAAAGCTATATTTCTGTTTTATTTAAGTTTATTCATTAAACAGACAAAAATATGACATACAGCAATATTTATGTTTGTTTATTTTTTAAAAGAAAAATAAGCTTAATATTTAAAGCAGTTAAATTTATCATCAAGCACAAAAATGCATTTTACATCAATATTTATTTATTTATTTAGGATTTAATTTTACTCATCAAATAAACAAAATGTGTCCTACATCAATCTTTATTTATTTAAAAAATTAAGCTTAATATTTAACACAATATTTATTTTTAAGTTTACTCAACAAACACAAAAATGAATCATACAGCAATATTTATTTGTTTATATAAAGCTTAACTATTTTAATGCATTAAAATATTTTATATTTTATTTTTTAAATAAATTATTTTTGCTGTATGACAAAAAAAAAAAAAAAAAAAATATTGCTTTAAATATTAAGTTTACTCATCAAACACACAAAAATGCATCAAACAGCAATATTTATTTTTTTATTTATTCCTAAAAAATAAAATAAAATACCAACATAAGTTTACTCATCAAACACACTACAGATATAAATGTCAGAAAAATATAAAAAATACATATAGGTATATAGGTGCATATGGGTACGGTCATTTTAGACACTTCAAAACTGAAGCAAGAGATGGGAATAACATTTTTAAATACATGAATCTTTCCATCTTCCATCTTAGTGCTACAGTTTTGGAAGTGCCTTTTTCTGTTCTAAAGAAGGGGGTGTCCCAATACTTTTGTCCATATAGTGTATGTACAAGTCATTGGTGTTTGGTGTTGACTTTTTGGCTCAACGTCTGCATTTAAAGTCTGTATCTATCTATCTATCTATCTATCTATCTATCTATCTATCTATCTATCTATCTATCTATCTATCTATCTATCTATCCACACATCTATCTATCTATCTATCTATCTATCTATCTATCTATCTATCTATCCATCCATCCATCCATCCACCCATCCATCTGTCATCTATCTATCCATTCATCCATCCATCATCTATTTATCTATCTATCTATCCATCCATCCATCATCCATCCATCCATCCATCCATCATCTATTTATCCATCCATCCATCCATCCATCATCTATCTATCTATCTATCTATCTATCTATCTATCTATCTATCTATCTGTCCATTCATCCATCCATCATCTATTTATCTATCTATCCATCCATCCATCATCCATCCATTCATCCATCCATCATCTATTTATCTATCTATCCATCCATCCATCATCCATCCATCCATCCATCTATTTATCCATCCATCCATCATCTATTTATCCATCCATCCATCTATCTATCTATCTATCTATCTATCTATCTATCTATCTATCTATCTATCTATCTATCTATCTATCTATCTAACTGTCTGTCTGTCTGTTTGTCCTCCTATCTATCTATCTATCTATCTATCTATCTATCTATCTATTTATTTTCTGTCACTTACAGTATATGTTCCACAGCTGAAGTCATTGACTAGGAATACAGAGCATTACCGGACTGGCTTCTATCAGCGGCAGTGTTTTATTACTCCCAACAGACACTGTGAGTTTATATCTCTTTCATCGATAACCTCACACTGCATAACTGTGAAGCCAGATGTCATATCTGATGTTTGTCATCCAGCAGCAGGAACATAGAAAGCAAGAGTACAAGCGTTATGACAAGCAGACGTGACACTGTGTTTGTCATAGAACACGGAATGATAATCTCCTCTGTTTACTCAGGGCTCCGAGGTGACGGGAAAATTGAGGCATTCCAAGCCAGTTGCCGAGGCAACCAGGATATGATAATGTTGCTCTGACAAGTGAGAGAGAGAGAGAGAGAGAGAG
Source organism: Cirrhinus molitorella (assembly GCA_033026305.1). Classification (NCBI taxonomy): domain Eukaryota; kingdom Metazoa; phylum Chordata; class Actinopteri; order Cypriniformes; family Cyprinidae; genus Cirrhinus; species Cirrhinus molitorella. Next base: position 29,144,594 of record CM065141.1, read on the forward strand.
AGAGAGAGAGGCAGAATGGAGCTCTGTTGTGTTCAGGTACAGAGCAGCCGGGGGAAGTGAATTAATGGGATAATTTTCACACTGTGAGGGTGGCAATCGTCCTGCTCCTTCATCTTCTCCTGGCCACCACATCCAAACCTTCATGAACACCAGCCGCCTCCATTTTACACACATGGATCTCCGTCCCTCAAAACAGGAGGAGAAATTACATCATCAAATGTGAATGCGGATGTTGAAATGATCGTAATTACATGATGTCAATATGGAGAATCTGGTAAAACAGACAGAATGTGATAGTAAACATAGTGATAAACACATGTACAGCGAAACTGTAGGAATTTATCTAGCTATCTTATCTGACACAGGCAGATAGACAAAAGGATAATTATAACATAAAATGTACCCACAACTTTTATTTATTGTTTTATGTCATAATTTAATATTTCTTTAAATTTTCTGTCACATACCATTTTTCCACAGAATGTTTAGATTACTGTCTCTCGGGAAAAAAAAGAGGTGTTTGATTAGACTATATTTATTTCATTATTGTACATGTTAAAGCAAACATTTTGCTAATATATCCACAACAGTAGCAACAAATAAGAGTCCACGGTTTATCTGTTGATCAAACAATAGTAGACAACAGAAGCATCTGGTGCATTTTGTTTTAGAAACAAACAATAATTGTAAAAATAAAACATTTGTTTTCCTGATCTCGACAATAAATGTTGTTTTAATTTTACTTTTTTTTTTTTTTTTTTAACAATTTTACAATGGAGAAAATTAAGCTGTGAAAAAAAGTAATATTGTTGATTATATTGAGATTACAAGAAAACTTTTGTTAAGATTATGAAAAAATTACACTGTAATTAAACCAACTTTTGTTAAATCATAATCACACAAAAACAACTTTCATTATGTTGAGATTACGAGAAAAGTTTTATGTCAAGATTATGAAAAATTCAGTCGTAATAACAAGAAACCAAGTTAACACCGCAAAAAAACAACTTTTGTTTTGTTGAAATTAAAATAAAAATGTTGTCAAGATTATGAAAAAAGAAATTGTGATAATGAAAAAACTCAACTTTTGAGATCACACAAAAACATCTTTCGTTATGTTGAGATTATGAAAACATTTTGTCAAGATTGCCAAAAAAAATGTAATTGCGATAACGAGAAACCAATTTACGTTAAGTCATAACCATGCAAAAACAACTTTCTTTATGTTGAGATTACAAGAAAACTTTTGTCAAAATTACGAAAAAAATAAATCATGATAACAAGAAGACAACTTTCGTAACTAGGCAAAAACAACATTTGTTACATTGAGATTACGAAAAAACTTTAATGTCAAGATTATGAAAAAAAAATTATTGTAATAACAAGGAACCAACTTTTGTTAAGTTATAACACTGCAAAAACAACTTTTGTTTCATTGAAATTAAAATAAAACTTTTGTCAAGATTATGAAAAAATTTAATTGTGATAATGAGAAACTAATGTTTGTTAAGTCATAATTATATGAAAACAACTTTCATTATGTAAAAGTCATGAAAAAACTGTCAAGATAAACAAAAAATCAATTGTGATAATGAAACAAAAACGGAAACAACTTTCGTTATGATGAGATTAAGATTACTTATTATATTAAAATGAATTAATTATTTTTATATTTCAAAATTGAATTGCGGTAAAGAGAAACCAACTTTTGTTCAGTCAATCACATGAAAACAACTTTAATTATGTTGGGATTATGAAAAATTCTCAATGTTGAGATTATAGAAATAAACTGTGATAACAAGAAACCAACTTTCATTAAGTTACAACCACGTGAAAACAACTTTTGTTATGTTGAGATTACAAGAATAATTTTATGTTGAGATTATGATGAAATCGTGATAATGAGAAACCATCTTTTGTTAAATCATAATCATGTGAAAACAACACTCATTATGTTGAGATTACGAGAAATCTTTGTTGAGATTATGAAAAAACTTTTATATTGAGATTACAAAAAAATTACATTGTAATAACGACGATCCAACTTTTAAGTCATAATCATGCAAAAACATCTTTCATTATAAGAATCTCTGTTGAGATTGTGAATTTTTTTTAAAACTTTTGTTAAGTCATGATAGAAACAGAAAACATTTCTTTATGTTGAGATTATGAAAAATGTAAAGTGTGACAATAAAAAAAAAACCTTCTGAGATCACATGAAAAAAATGTCATTATGTTGAGATTATGAGAAAACTATTATGTTGAGATTACGAAAACATTTCATTGTGATAATAAGACACCAACTTTTAAGTCATAATCACATGAAAATAACTCATTCTGTTAAGATTATATGAAAACTTGGTTATGTTGAGATTAAGGAAAAATAAAATTGTGACAATAAAAAAATGTTTTGTGGCTGAGATCACACGAAAAAATCTTTCATAATGTTACGTTTATGAGAAAACTTTGTCAAAATTACAAAACAATGTAATCAGATATTTTGTTAAATCATAGCTACGCTAAAACAACTTTCGTTATGTTGAGATTACGAGAAAACTTTTATGTCGAGATCATGAAAAACTTAATCATGATAATGAGAAAGCTCTTTTCTCATGATTACGAGTTCACTTTCCCATGATCTCGACAAAATAAAATGTGGTTTCTTCTTATCACATGATCTCAACATAAAGACGTTTTGATCTGATCTCAACATAACGAAAGTTGTTTTCGTGTCATTATGACTTATCACAGTGTAAGTTTTTTTTGTAATCTCACCATAAATTTTCTTGTAATCTCAACATAATAAAAGTTGTTTTTGCGTGATTTTGACTACAAAAAAAGTTAATTTCATTTGATTTTGACTTAAAGGTTGGTTTCTCATTATCACAATTACATTTTTTCGGAATCTTGACATAAACGTTCTCATAATCTCAACATAATGAGCGTTTTTTTCATGTGATCTCAGCATAGTTGTTTTTCACTATCACAATTAATGTTTCATAATTTCTACATCATGAAAGTTTCTATTATGACTTTGTTTCTTATTATCACAATTACATTTTTTTTATAATCTTAACATAAAAGTTCTCAATCTCAAAATAATGTTAACATGTTTTTGTGTGATCTCAACATAACAAAAGTTTTTTTTCATGATCACAATTGAATGTTTTTGGACAATTGACAGTTTTCTCATAATTACAAATAATGAAAGTTATTTTCATGTGATTATGACTTAAAGGTTGGTTTCTTATTATCACAATTACATTTTTTCGTAATCTTGACAGAAGTTCTCATAATCTTAATGTAATGTTAACATGTTTTTGTCGGATCTTGACATGACAAAAGTTTTTTCTCATGATCACAATTTAATGTTTTTGTAAAATTGACAGTTTTCTTATAATCGCAAATAATGAAAGTTGTTTTTGTGTGATTGTGACTTAACATTATCACAATGTAATTTGTTTTGTAATCTCACCGTAAGTTTTCTTGTAATCTCAACATAATAAAAGTTGTTTTTGCATGATTTCAACCACAAAAAAAGTTATTTTCATGTGATTATGACTTAAAAGTTGGTTTCTTATTATCTCAATTCAATTTTTTCGTAATCTTGACATAAAAGTTCTCATAATCTCAACATAATGAACGTTTTTTCATGTGATCTCGATCTCTTTTTCATGATCACAATTTAATGTTTTTGTAAAACTGACAGTTTTCTTATAATCGCAAATAATGAAAGTTGTTTTTGTGTGATTGTGACTTAACATTATCACAATGTAATTTGTTTTGTAATCTTACCATAAATTTTCTTTTAATCTCAATGTAATAAAAGTTTTTGCATGATTTCAACCACAAGTTATTTTCATGTGATTATGACTTAAAAGTTGGTTTCTTATTATCACAATTAAAGTTTTTTCGTAATCTTGACATAAAAGTTCTCATAATCTCAACATTACAAACATTTTTCATGTTATGTCAACATAGTTTTTTTTATTATCAAAATTAATGTTTCATAATTTCTATATCATGAAAGTTTTCTGTTTCTATTATGACTTTGTTATTATCACAATTAAATTTTTTCGTAATCTTGACATAAAAGTTCTCATAATCTTAACATAATGTTAACGTTTGTGTGATCTCAACATGACAAATGTTGTTTTCATTATCACAATTTAATGTTTTTGTAAAATGTACAGTTTTCTCATAATCTCAACATAATAAAAGTTGTTTTTGCGTGATTTCGGCCACAAAAAAAAGTTATTTTTATGTGATTATGACTTAAAAGTTGGTTTCTTATTATCGCAATCTTGACAAAAATTCTCATAATCTCAGCATAATGAACTTTTTTTCATGTGATCTCAAAATAGTTTTTTCATTATCAGTTAAAATCACTGTAATTATCACTGTAATGTTTTGTAATCTCAACATAAAAGTTTTTTTCTAATCTCAACATAATGTTAACATGTTTGTGTGATCTTGACATGACAAATGTTTTTTTTTCATTCATTTTTCAATTTAATGTTTTTGTAAAATTTACAGTTTTCTCATAATCTCAACATAATAAAAGTTGTTTTTGCGTGATTTCAACCACAAAAAAAGTTATTTTCTTGTGATTATGACTTAAAAGTTGGTTTCTTATTATCACAATTAATTTTTTTCATAATCTTGACATAAAAGTTCTCATAATCTCAACATAATGAACGTTTTTTTCATGTGATCTCGATCTCTTATTATGATCACAATTTAATGTTTTTGTAAAATTTACAGTTTTCTTATAATCGCAAATAATGAAAGTTGTTTTTGTGTGATTGTGACTTAACATTATCACAATGTAATTTGTTTTGTAATCTCACCATAAGATTTCTTGTAATCTAAACAATAAAAGTTTGCATGATTTCGACCACAAAAGTTATTTTCATGTGATTATGACTAAAAAGTTGGTTTCTTATTATCACAATTACATTTTTTCATAATCTTGACATTAAAGTTATCATAATCTCAACATAACAAACTTTTTTTTTTATGTGATCTCAATCTCTTTTTCATGATCACAACTTAATGTTTTTGCAAAATTGACAGTTGTCATAATCGCAAATAATGAAAGTTGTTTTCGTGATTATATCAAGAAATTAAGCCATAATCATAAGCAAACAACTTCACGAGAAAATTAAGTAGCGATTAATAATTGTAAAAACATGGCCTTTAAGGGCTTCTGTACTTTCCAATTAAAATGGGCCTAGATCTATTTTACCATGACGGTCTGGTTTACGATGAATTTCAGAGTTGTCATTTAGCAGTGGAATGCACGCATGTTTGAGATGCACAATGTCTGGTAATAAGAGGGACATTAAACCCTGCGGTCTGTCAAACAGACACGCTGAAGAGTCGCATGAACAGTCGGTGTCAGTAACACGATTCCCGCAGCAGCCTGCTGTAAATCACTCATTAGCAGCGACAGATCTACGAGTCTGATTCACGACGCCGATACGAGCCCGTGGCACGTCGAACCCCGCGGGGCTCTGTGGAATCAAATCAATCACGTGTTTATTAAAGCAGCCGTTCGCCGCGTACGTGTGCACGCGCTCTTCTTCTGCCTTTCTCGCGCTGCGTTTTTAATCAGTCCATAATTGTCATGGCCGGGCAAAATACATTTACATTTTCATTTCTGTTTGCCGTGGTCAACGCGCCGTTTGCTATGCTAATTAATAAGTAATTGCGGCGAGACGTGGGAGGAAGCAGCGAGAGGTTGGTGTGGGGGTGGAGGGGAAGCTAATGAGGTGAGACAAAGGGGTAAAACACAAGCTTGATTTCTTCCTGTGTTCACTGCCATCTGTGAAGCATTATGATGGTAAACCGTCGCTCCCTTGCGTGGCGACGGCGTACAGATGTGGCATTGTTTCGCTCCTCCGCGGCCTAATTTGACGGCGAACGGCAACAAAAGGATGCATCCGTGGATTCTGGCGTGGTGAACGCGAGGTGCGGGGAGAGAATCAAAGGCATGCTTTGACAGACCTCAAATTACCTACAAATTATACAGCATGAAAGCAGCACTCAACCCCTGTGCCAGGTTACGCGGTGCAGACAGGTGCACGAGCACAACACCTCATAGTGAATATACAAATTAGCTGATGCATATGCACACATGCTTCAAAAATGTCAGATCAATGAAATGCTTTTTAATTGAACTGGGAAAATAATGCGCGAACATGCAAATACGAATGCAGAAGCACACTCTTTGCAAGCATGCAAACTCCTCAGAGTGTGTATGTCATTAAACCAGATGGGTAATAGTACTCGGGAAGCTGGGTAAGCTTTGGCAGGTTAACTAATAAAAGTAGATGACTTGAGAAAGAAAACCGACAGTTTGCACAAATAGCGCCTCTTGCGACAAGGATGAGAATGCAGCGCAAACTTGAAATCGAACGTGCAATGCAAAAAGCAAAATATGAGAATATTGTATGCAGTATTTCTTGTTTTAGAGATACCTTTATATATTATCACCAGCAAATAGGATTAAGAATGCTGTAAAAATGATTTTACAAGAAAATGCTATTTCGGTTTTTCTAATTAATGTTTTCCTATTTGCCATTTCTTTGTCATTTCCATTAAATTTACTAGCAATTTCCAAGTATAAAACATGAAAACAACTTTTATTATGAAACAGACAGTTTGCACGAATAGCGCCTCTTGCGGCAAGGATGAGAAATCGAGCGTGCAATGCAAAAATCAATGCAAAAAGCAAAATATGAGAATATTGTATGCAGTATTTCTTATTTTAGAGATGTTAATTTTTTTCATAATCTCAGTATAACAAGTTTTCTTGTAATCTCAACAAAAGATTTAGCGTATTATTTTTCATAATTTCAATATAGTTTTCTAATAATGAAAGATGTTTTCGTGTCACTACTTAAAAGTTGGTTTCTCATTATCACAATGTAATTTTTTGTAATCTTAAAAAATTCTTGTATCTCAACATAATAAAAGTTGTTTTTGTGTGATCTCGAATGTTTTTTTTCATTATCACAATTAAATTTTTTGTAATCTTGACATGAAGAGATCTCAGAATCTCAACAATAAATGTTGTTTGCACATGATTATTACTTGGTTTCTCATTATCACAATATAATTTTTTGTAATCTCGACAAAAGTGTTCTTTTAACAAAAGTTGGTTTTCTCATAATCTCAACATAACGAAAGTTGTTTTTGCTTGATTATGACTTGACAAAAGTTGGTTTCTCATTATAACAATGTCATTTTTTGTGATCTCGACAAAAGAGTTATTTTAACGAAAGTTGGTTCAACATAAATTGGTCTCAACATAAATTTCATCAACATCTCTAAAACTAAATACTGCATACAATATTCTTGTATTTTGCTTTTTGCATTGATTTTTGCATTACAAGTTTGATTTCAAGTTTGCGCTGCATTTTCATCCTTGCCGCAAGAGGCGCTATTCGTGCAAACTGTCTGTTTCATAATGAAAGTTGTTTTCATGTTTTCAATGAGATTATGAAAAAAAAAAAATTATCGTGTGAAACAACACGATTAATGTAAAAACAACATTCATTATGTTGAGATTATGAGAACACTTTATGTCAAGATTACAAAAAAATGTAATTGTGATAATGAAAAAAATAACCTTTATGCCGAGATCACACTAAAACAACTTTCATTATATTGAGATACAATAATTTTTTAAGATTACAAAAAAATTACATGCATGATAATGAGAAATCAACGTTAATCTCTTTTCGTTGAGATTACGAAAAAATTAATTGTGATAAAGAAAACTTTTGTTATGTTGAGATTAAGCTAAATCTTTTATGTTGAGATTACAAGAAAATTTGTTATACTGAGATTATGAAAAAAATTAATTGTGATAACAAGAAACCAACTTTTGTTAAGTCATAATCACGTGAAAACTACTTTGGTATGTTGAGATTATGAAAAATTGTCAAAGGCATGCTTTAACAGACCTTAAATTACCTACAAATTATACAGCATGAAAGCAGCACTCAACCCCTGTGCCAGGTTACGCGGTGCAGACAGGTGCACGAGCACAACACCTCATAGTGAATATACAAATTAGCTGAAGCATATGCACATGTGCTTAAAAATGTCAGATCAACGAAATTCATTTTAATTAAAATGGGAAAATAATGTGTGAACATGCAAATGTTACAGATGCAGAAGCATATGCTTAGCATATATGCAAACTCCTCAGAGTGTATATGTCATTAAACCAGATGGGTAATGGTACTCGGGAAGCTGGCAAACTTTGACAGGTTAACTAATAAAAGTAGGTGACTTGAGAAAGAAAACCGACAGTTTGCACAAATAGAGCAAGGATAAAAATGCAGCATGAACTTGAAATTGAGTTTGCAATGCAAAAATCAATGCGAAAAGCAAAATATGAGAATATCATATGCAGTATTTCATTTTTTTTAAAGATGTTTAGATATTTTTACCAGCAAATAGGATCAATTAAGAACGCTGTAAAAATGATTTTACAAGAAAATACTGTTTCAGTTTTTCTAATTAATGTTTAAAATGAATCTTATTTGCCATTTCTTTGTAATTTCTATGAAATTTACTAGCGATTTCCAAGTAAAAAAAAAGTTTTTCCTTTTATTACCCTCAGACCATCCGAGATGTAGGTGAGTTTGTTTCTTCATCAGATTTGGAGAAATGTAGCATTCCATCACTTGCTCACCAATGGATGTGAATGGGTGCCGTCAGAATGAGAGTCCAAACCACTGATAAAAACAACACAATAATCCACAAGTAATCCACACCATCAGTTAAAGTCTTGAGAAGCCAAAAGCTGCATATCTGTAAGAAACAAATCCAAGACATTTTGACTTCAAACGTCTGGCTAAAATATGAATCTTCTAACCATAATTTTGATTTCTCCAGTTAAAGTGGTCTGGTCCGAAACAGAAGAGAAATCTGAAAAGACCAAACATTGTTTGCTAGTCAAAACAGTCCATAACAGCTCTAAGGAAATATGTGGGTGGATTTTGATGTGAGAGGACAACAGATGATGGACTTTTTCACTGGAGGAAGCGTTATTTTGGATTATGGAAGCAATGGTTTAAAGTTAAAAACATAAATGATGGGTTTGTTTCTTACAAACACGTAGCTTTAGTCTTCTCAAGATGTTAATTGATGTACTAGAGTGGTGTGGATTACTTTTGGATTATTGTGATGTTTTTATCAGCTGTTTGGACTCTCATTCTGACGGCACCCATACACATCCATTGGTGAGCAAGTGATGGAATGCTACAAAAATGTTTATTCTCCTTCTTTTAATACCCTCAGGCCATTCAAGATGTAGTTTGTTTCTTCATCAGATTTGGAGAAATGTAGCATTCTATCACTTGCTCACCAATGGATGTGAATGGGTGCCGTCAGAATGAGAGTCCAAACATCTGATAAAAACATCACAATAATCCACAAGTAATCCACACCATCAGTTAAAGTCTTGAGAAGCCAAAAACTGCATGTCTGTAGGAAACAAATCCATCATTAAGATGTTAAGACGTCCTCTGGCTGAAATATGAATCCTCTATCCATAATTTTGATTTCTTCAGTTAAAGTGATCTGGTCTGAAACAGAAGAGAAATCTGAAAAGATCAAGCACTGTTTACTAGTCAAAACAGTCCATAACAGCTTTAAACAAATATGTGGGTGGATTTTGATGTGAGAGGACAACAGATGATGGACTTTTTCACTGGAGGAAGTGTTATTTTGGATTATGGAAGCAATGGTTTAAGGTTAAAAACATCTAAATGTTTGCTTTTGTCTTCTCAAGATGTTAATTGATGTACTAGAGTGGTGTGGATTACTTGTGGATTATTGTGATGTTTTTATCAGCTGTTTGGACTCTCATTCTGACGGCACCCATACACATCCATTAGTGAGCAAGTGACGGAATGCTACAAAAATGTTTATTCTCCTCCTTTTATTACCCTCAGGACATTCAAGATGTAGTTTGTTTCTTCATCAGATTTGGAGAAATGTAGCATTCCATCACTTGCTCACCAATGGATGTGAATGGGTGCCGTCAGAACGAGAGGACCATCAATTAAAATCTTGAGAAGCCAAAAGCAGCATGTCTGCAAGAAACAAATCCATTAAGATATTTTGACTTCAAACCTCTGACTAACATATGAATCCTCTAACCATAATTATAAAATAAAATTACACACTTGCAGCTTTTGTCTTCTCAAGATGTTAACTGATGTACTAGAGTGGTGTGGATTACTTGTGGATTATTGTGATGTTTTTATCAGCTGTTTGGACTCTCATTCTGACGGCACCCATAAGCATCCATTAGTGAGCAAGTGACAGAATGCTACATTTCTCCAAATCTTATAAAGAAACAAACTCATTTACATCTTGGCTGAACTGAGGATGAGCACATATTCAGCAAATTTACAATTTGCTTAAAAGGATGGTGCAACAAAGACGCAACAAGCGGTTCTTCTTGACGATTGCATTTAAACCAGGGTACAATGTGCACAACGCTTCACAATAAATAAGCTAACCTTCACTTCTGATATTACGACACGCGTCCCTCGTATGCACATGTGATCATCGTGTTAAGTAAGAGTGAGTGTAACCCGGTCAAGTCTCTGAACATTCATCATAGTTTGGTAAATCCCTGTAATAAATGTCTGCGGAGGCCTGCGGGGAAACACATGTAAATGATGAGGTCAAGGGCTTCTTCTTTAACCCTACATATGAAGGCTTGTGAAATAGGGGCCATGTGGCCTTTTTAACTCTAAGATGAGAGAAAACTCTGATTTATTCACCTGACCTTAATACAGCGCAACGGTAGGGCTCCAAAGGTAAAAATGCCATTCAAGAGCTCCATAGAGAGAGAATTGATTGTAAGCAATAATTTTTCAAGACAGACCCACCATGAGACCCAAGGTTATAAAATGAGTGTATTCTTCTGCTGAAGCCACAAGTTAGTGTCATTTCAAACTTCATTTCTGAGAAATTGCGATGCAACGCGACATAACTTATCATTAATAATTAATATGTATAGCACAAATAGGTTGTGTTTAGCTATATACAGTAGAAGTCAAAAGTTTACATACACCTTGCAGAATCTGCAAAATGCTAATTATTTTACCAAAATAAAAGGGATCACATAAATGCATGTTGTTTTTTATTTAGTACTGACCTGAATAAGATATTTCACATAAAAGACATTTACATATAGAAAATAATAGATGAATTCATAAAAATGACCCTGTTCAAAAGTTTACATGATTCTCTTGATTCTTAATACTGTTTTGTTAACTGAATGATCCACAGCTGTGCTTTTTTTTTGTTTAGTGATAGTTGTTCATGAGTCCCTTGTTTGTCCTGAACAGTTAAACTGCCTGCTGTTCTTCAGAAAAATCCTTCAGGTCCCACAAATTCTTTGTTTTTTCAGCATTTCTGTGTATTTGAATGCTTTCCAACAATGACTGTATGATTTTGAGATCCATCTTTTCACACTGAGGACAACTGAGAGACTCATATGCAACTATTACAGAAGGTCCAAACGCTCACTGATGCTCCAGAAGGAAAAAACATGCATTAAAAGCTGGGGGTTGAAAACTTTTGAACAGAATGAGGATGTGTACATTTTTCTTATTTTGCCTGAATATTATATATTTGTTTCATTTAATAGTGGCCTTCGGAAGCTACAGAAGATAGATACATGTTTCCCAAAAGACAAAATAAGTAAAATTTACACTGATCTTCAAATTCAAAAAGTTTTCACCCCCCGGCTCTTAATGCATTGTTTTTCCTTCTGGAGCATCAGTGAGCGTTTGAACCTTCTGTAATAGTTGCATATGTGTCCCTCAGTTGTCCTCAGTGAGATCTATCAAAAGATAGATCTCAAAATCATACAGTCATTGTTGGAAAGGGTTCAAATACACAAAAATATTTTTTTTATACTTTTAGTCGAGCACCCATTTGAGATCGATGTGCGTGCTATTGTTTGGATTCTATAATAGTATTTATTTTGTGTATTTATTTTTTATTTTACTTTACATTTTAGAATATTTAAAAAAATATTTTTAGAAACGTTTGGAAAACTCTAAATATCAGTTTATTTATATAATATTTATATGTTTTCTTTTCAATGTTAAACACTTTAACCCTTTAACTGTCACTCCCATTTTTGAACACTTACTAACTTACATTTTTATAATTCATGAACGAAAACATTTTGTAATATGATTTTGATGTACATTTTCCATGGTAATGTAATGTCTGATTTTAAAATGGCTTTCCAAGGATGAATTGAGATTTTTCAGCTGATAATTTTAGGGAAAAATAGGTAGGGATAGGGGAAAAGGCAAAAAAAAAAAAAAGTAAGAACTCCTGAGATGCACTCATGTCATATGTTAATCTAGTACTTTTCCTAAATAATTTGCAACACAAAAAGATGGATAAATATCTATTTTGGAGTCTTAGACCTTTCCAACAATATATAGTTTGTCATGATTAGATTAGGATTTATTTGTAAAATTAAGTAAATTTAGGCATCCCACAGAGGGGACAGTTAAGGGGTGAAGTAATTTTGCTGTGTTTTTTGTCATTTTGTAATCACTTTATATTTTAATGTTTCTTTTTTTGTTTCAAATTTCATGTTTTTTTTCTATTTTAATTTTATTATTTTAGTATATTAAACAAAACAAAAATGAACTAAACGGTTCTAGGCAAAGAGCTGAAATTAAATTAACAAGTAACAAAATAGTTTAGTTAAATAATATATTTCAGGCTTTATCTTGGATGTTACTAGTTGGATTCAACTTTTTACTGAAGACATTTCTAAAAAAACAAATGTGAATTATTCTTCTGGAACCCAGACTACTGAAAACATCACTGTTGCACTCCGCTAAAAAATAAAAACTCTTTTTCTGAAAACTAAACCACTACATATCTAATCAAATGATCAAAACCTGATCCAGGAGCAGTTCAGGTTTTCCTCGTCTGCTTGAAGGAAGCCAGTAATGAAGAGCAATTCATGCCTGAGTTCTGCAGGAGTCACATTGCGCATTTTTCTTCATGAGTTCTCGTCACTCGAGCGATCACAGGGCCGATCCGGTGGAAGTGCTGACAGACGGAGTTGAGTCACTCTGACAGAAAGCAGCGTAAGGGAAACTCAGACTGCAAAACACAACGTCTGCACAGATACATGAACCACAGAAACACACGTTGTGTCAGCAGGGAGGACCAGGTGTAAAATCAACACACCTGGAGATCCACATCAGTCTGAGATATTAAAAGACATTGACATAAATTTAATCATGAAATAGCCACCAAAATGGACAAAAAATACATTATATTTCAATAAATATCCATTTCTGCTGAGAAATAAGCATTGTGGTGGCTAAATATTTGCTTGGTTTTGTCTAAAGCTCAGTTGAATTTGTTCTGCATCATTAGACGTGACATTATGGTGTGTTGGATGGCAGTCTGAGAGCTTTTTTTTCTTTTGGAGAAACAAGTCATTGACTAACTGGGCAGCAATGCAGCTGTCTTTGGGTTTGGACACAGTTTGAGTCATTAAATGCGTGTAGAGAGATGAGCTTAAAACACACACACACACACACACACACACACACACACACACACACTGGTCCTTCCCAGCTGTGTGTTCTTCTCAGAGTAAAGGGAGCTTGTCAGATATCACAGAAAACCCAGAGCCCAGAGGCCCCAGACGTTCAAAAGTTCACATACTAACCTTGAATACCAATCACACACACAAACACTCCTCAAAAACTCAAGCCTAAACAACTAAACCACATCTGAGCAAAGCAAGAATACAGACTGTTAGCGATATGGACCATCTAAGTAGGTTTTTTTTACATATAATATTTAGAAATTATATATGGGCCATTCTCAAAATTGGTGCAAACTGCTGTCCCACAACCAAAGAACACATTTAAAAAAACATTTAAGTATTCAAATCTTAGATGTTTACTAAGATCCTTCTATTATCCATTGAAACCCACAATAATATTTCAAGTATCAGTAAGCTTAAATTATATAAAGATCATCATTTATTGGATATTTTCAATATTTTGGCTGTCCCGAATCGTAACCCCTAAATTTCAACTTATGAAAATGATATTGAAATCATTTTTGTATTTTTTTTTCCATTGTTGTATTTAAAAGTATCTTTTTGATTTTTTTTTAAATCTCATGTTAATCTTGAGTACCTATAGAGTAGTACTGCATCCTTCATATCTTCATTTTATCATATTTATAAAAAAAGTTACAGCTTTATGATTCTCTCCTGAAACAGTCGAGCTAAGTTTGATGAGCACTCGCGCTCCGACTGCCAAATGTGCCAATAAAAAACAGACATTTGATGCCGTTTCACTTACCATCTGCGCTGCAGTTCTGAATCATGAGCGGGATCTTTTATAGCTGGGACCGCTCCATCTTTTAGTATCAAACAATGTGCAAATCCAGCTTTGAACAGGGCCTTGTTTATAAAACGTTCATCAACAAACACACCTGCAAAACTCAGTTTGCTGCCCCGGAAAAACAAATTGCATCCACTGTTCATGTAGCAAAGATGTCGTTGCCTTACAACCAAAAGAGACATTCTTCCCGAGTGAATGCAGCAGTGCAGCCGAATGAAGTGCATTGATGGGCGCGCTTTGCTCTCGCTCTGGTCTATGTGATCTTCTGAGAGAAATGCCCATACAAGGAGACCGTCAGACCGTCATGAAAACCCATGATAGGTAAGTAGATAGCCCCCATAATTTTGAGGTAACCTTAAAAGTCTGTAAGGAACATTACTACCAAACGCCTTTATTTCTGCAAGTAACATTTTGTTTTTATATGTATACAACTGTTTGCTACTGTGCTAGCTAACCATGTGCTGATTAGCATCTTTGAGCTAGGTTCAAATTGTCACTACAGAAACAGTCATAGTCAAAATGTCATCATTGTTTCAGTAGTGACAAAAGGGAACACACAACCCTCATATCTGAGAAAATATGACAAAATTTTAGCACAGTTATGCTTTTGTATTTTGTTATGTTTTAGTAGTGCTTTTTATGCAAGTTAAAATGTTGTGATGTGGCTGCTAGCAAAACATTACTGTCACTGTATACTGAATTATCATCTAAGATGTTATGATAGTGCTTAGTTCAACCCTGCTAAAAACAACAACAACAACAACAAAAAAAAAACAGCTAAAACCAGCCTAGGCTGGTTGGCTTGTTTTAGCTGGCTTTAGAGGGGTTTTGGCCACTAGACCAGCTATGAACAGCTACTTCCAGCCTAAACCAGCTAAGACAAGTCAACCAGCCTAGGCTGGTTTTAGCTGTTTTTTTTTTTTCAGCAAGGAAATACAACAAATCTCATAACCCTTCTAATTAAGTTATATATTACAGTGTCAACAGCGTTCAATAGTGACAAATTTGGGGAGAGTACAAATATTCCCAAACGTTATAAAAAAAAACATTATGAGAATTAACGGCACCATCACTAGAAATATGTACATTGGATATTATACAGTGTGCATACATACACATTGTTTCAGAAAAATACACATTGTTTTTCTTCTTGAAAAAAGTCTTTGCTTACCAATACGGCATATATTTAATCAAAAATACTGTCAAAACAGTAAAATTGTAAAATATTCTTATATTTTACAATAACTATTTTCTATGTGAACATATAGTGAAATAAAATGTATACCTGTGATGCAACGCTGTATTTTCAGCATAATTTCTCCAGTCTTCAGTGTCATTCTAATATGCTGATTTTCCAATTATCAATGTTGAAAACATTTGTGCTGCTTCACTTTTTCGATGAATAGAAAGTTCAAAAGAACAGCAATTATTTAATATAGAAATCTTTTGTAACATTCTAAATGTCTTATAAATGAATCACTTTTGATCTATTTAATGCATCCTTACTGAATAAAAGTATTAATTTCTTTCAAAAAAGCCATTTTTAATTCAACTCCATTTATAGTAATTTTGACTTTATTCTTGTAATTCCAACTTTATTCTTGAAACATTTCAACTTTATTCTTAAAACATTTAGACTTTATTCTCATAATTACAACTTTATTCTCAACATTTTGAGTTTATTCTCAAAACATTTTGTCTTTATTCTCAAAACATTCTGACTTTATTCTCATAATTTCTGCTTTATTCTCGTAATTTCAGCTTTATTCTCGAAACATTCCGACTTTAACATTCTGACTTTTTTCTCAAAACATTCTGACTTTATTTTTGAAACATTTCAACTTCATTCTCGAAACATTCCGACTTTTTTCTTGAAAATTTCAACTTTATTCTCAAAGCATTTATACTTTATTCTTGTAATTTCAACTTTATTCTCAAAACATTCCGACTTCATTCTCGAAACATTCCGACTAACATTCCGACTTTATTCTCAAAACATTTTGACTTTATTTTTGAAACATTTCGACTTTATTCTCGAAACATTCCGACTTTATTCTCAAAACATTCCGACTTTAACATTCTGACTTTTTTCTCAAAACATTCTGACTTTATTTTTGAAACATTTCAACTTCATTCTCGAAACATTCCGACTTTTTTCTTAAAAATTTCAACTTTATTCTCAAAGCATTTATACTTTATTCTTGTAATTTCAACTTTATTCTCGAAACATTCCGACTTTAACATTCTGATTTTTTCCCGAAACATTCTGGCTTTATTTTTGAAACATTTCAACTTAATTCTCGAAACATTCCAACTAACATTCTGACTTCATTTTCGAAACATTCTGACTAACATTCTGACTTTATTCTCGAAACATTCCGACTTTTTTCTTGAAACATTTTGACTTTATTCTCGAAACATTCCGACTTTTTTCTCGAAACATTTTGACTTTATTTTCGAAACATTTCGACTTTATTCTCAAAACATTCCAACTAACATTGACTTTATTCTCTAAACATTTTGACTAACATTTCGACTTTACTCTCAAAACATTCCGACTAACATTCCAACATCCTTACCTAATAAAAGTATTAATTTCTTTCAAAAAAGCCATTTTTAACTCCATTTATAGTAATTTTGACTTTATTCTTGTAATTCCGACTTTATTCTTAAAACATTTCAACCTTATTCTCGAAAATTTCGACTTTATTCTCATAATTTCAGCTTTATTCTCGAAACATTCCGACTTTAACATTCTGACTTTTTTCTCAAAACATTCTGACTTTATTTTTGAAACATTTCTACTTCATTCTTGAAACATTCCGGCTAACATTCTGACTTCATTCTTGAAACATTCCAACTTTTTTCTTGAAAATTTCAATGTTATTCTCAAAGCATTTATACTTTATTCTTGTAATTTCAACTTTATTCTCAAAACATTCTGACTTTAACATTACGACTTTTTTCTCGAAACATTCTGACTTTAGTTTTGAAACACTTCGACTTCATTCTTGAAACATTCCGACTTTTTTCTCTAAACATTTTGACTTTTTTCTCGAAACATTTTGACTTAATTTTCGAAACATTTCGACTTCATTCTCGAAACATTTGACTAACATTTCGACTTTATTTTCAAAACATTCCGACTAACATTCTGACTATATTCTTGAAACATTCCGACTTTAACATTCCAACTTTTTTCTCAAAACATTTCGACTTTAACATTCCAACTTTTTGGCTGCCCACTGCTCCGGGTGTATGTTCACGGTGTGTGTGTGTGTTCACTACTGTGTGTGTGCACTTGGATGGGTTAAATGCAGAGCACAAATTCCGAGTATGGGTCACCATACTTGGCCACACGTCACGTCACTTTTTTCACTTTTATTCTTGTAATTCCGACTTTATTCTTAAAACATTTCAACCTTATTCTCAAAACATTTAGACTTTATTCTCATAATTACAACTTTATTCTCAAAATATTCAGACTTTATTCTTGAAAATTTTGACTTTATTCTTGTAATTTCAACTTTATTCTCAAAACATTTCGACTTTAACATTCCAACTTTTTTCTCGAAACATTCTGACTGTCTTCTCGAAACATTTCATCTAACATTCCAACATCCTTACCAAATAAAAGTATTAATTTCTTTCAAAAAAGCCATTTTTAATTCAATTCCAAATGCTAAAAGTAACCCAAGAACGAACAAGACAAGTGTGTTTCAGTATGAAAACTCTTCCTGTTGCTGAGGTATTTCACCTGACCTGCTCTCTGTTGAAAACAATGCTGTCTGATTTCACGGCCTTGACAAGCAGAGTCTTCATTCTGATCACGCCTCGCCTCGACCGAAGCGCTCTCGACGTATCGACGTGACAGAGGTATAACCAAAGTCTGGCGTCCCTTCGTGAAGAGCAGCAAGATAAGAGAGACGCAGAGCGAGTGAGACTTTCCCTTTGAAGCTGTTGATATTAGCACATCAAACAGAAATGCTTTTGCGCTGCTTTTTCACAATCGGAATATAAAAACCCCTTCAGCAGAGTTCAAACCAAAACACTCCAGATAGCCAGCGACAAATCCCAGAGTCCCTGCTTCTCTTTATCGCTCTCGCTGTCTTTCTCACTCACACACACACATGCTGAATTTTCACATCTTTAATGTTCACAGCAGGAGGTGAAAATATCTTTTGGTTCTTTTTTTTTTTTTTTTTTTTACCTCGATCTAATCCCAAAGCATGAGACATCATCGTGACGCTCGGCTGACATTTTGACCATGTATTGTTGAGGAGACCCAGTAATGGAAAAGGCCGTGGTTCGTCTCCAGTGCAGGGTAGATTTCTAATCTGTTATCTATTCCAAATTACAGAGAATTTACAGTTTTTTTGTCTGTCAGTCTTCTGTTCATCAAAAGAAGAACAACATTACAAATTACTTGACAAAAATTTTAGTCAGTAACATAATTATATTTCATCTTAGTTGTATTATCTTAATTATTAACATACAACAGCGTTTTAGTGCCAAGTTAAATAAAAAAAATCTAAGGTTACGAGATTAAAGTCGTAATATTTTGAGAATAAATCAAAATTACGAAAATAAAGTTGAAGTGTTTTGAGAATAAAGTCGAAACGTTTCAAGAATAAAAGGCAAAATATTTTTAGAATAAAGTCACAATTGCAAGAATAAATTTGTAGCAGTTAAGAGAATAAAGTATAAATATTTTGAGTATAAAGTAAAAAATTACAAGAATTACTTTGCAATTAAGAGATTGAAGTAATAATATTTTGAAAGTGTATTCTAGCCTATTGCTCATGCAAATGGCCTGGATTGGGAGCACAGGGAGATATTCCTCAGCTTTCAAACTGACAGATTTTGAAAGCTAATAATAGAATATATAACAGGCTAGAATATACTATCAAAATATTATAACTTTAATCTCATAATTGCTACGAATCAATTGTCTTAGTTTCGACTTTATTCTCAAAACATTTGACCCTGGACCACAAAACCAGTCAGAAGGGTCAGTTTTTCAAAATTGAGATTTATACATCATCTGAAAGTTAAGTAAATTTTCGTTGATGTGTGGTTTGTTAGGATAGGATAATATTTGGCCGAGATGCAACAATTTGAAAATCTGAAATCTGAGAGTACAAAAAAGTCAAAATATTAACAAAATCACCTTTAAAGGTGACCAAATGAAGTTCTTAGCAATGCTTATTACTTATAAAATTAAGTTTTTGATATACTTACGGTAGGAATTTTACAAAATCTCTTAATGGAACATGATCTTTACTAATATCCTAATGATTTTTGGCATAAAAGAAAATTTTTTAATTTTGACCCATACAAGCAAATTAAGATTAAGATAAATTTTATTCTTGTAATTTTGACTTTATTCTCGAAACATTTTTAAAATATTTTGACTTTATTCTCGAAACATTTCAACTTTATTCTAAAAAAAATGTTGAATTTGTTCTTGTAATTTCAACTTTATTCTCATAATTTGACTTTATTATAGTAATTTTGACTTTATTCTTGTAATTCCGACTCATTCTTGAAACATTTCAACTTTATTCTTTAGGCTTTATTCTCATAATTACAACTTTATTCTCAATTTTTTTATTTATTCTCTTAATTTCTAATGTATTCTCCAAACCTTTTGTTTATTCTCCAAACATTTCGTCTTTATTCTCGAAATATTCTGACTTTATTCTCAAAACGTTCCGACTTTATTCTCAAAACATTTTGACTAACATTCCGACTTTTTTCTTGAAATATTCTGACTAGTATTCTGACTTTATTCTCAAAACATTTAGACTTTATTCTCAAAATATTTAGACTTTATTCTCAAAACATTTAGACTTTATTCTCAAAACATTCCGACTAACATTCTGACTTTATTCTTGAAATATTTCGTCTTTATTCTCAAAACATTCCGACTAGCATTCCGACTTTATTCTCAAAACATTTAGTCTTTATTCTTGAAACATTTTGTCTTTATTCTCGAAACATTCCTACTTTATTCTCAAAATATTCCGACTAACATTCTGACTTTATTCTCGAAACATTTTGTCTTTATTCTTAAAACATTTCGCCTTTATTCTCAAAACATTCCGCCTTTATTCTCAAAACATTCCAACTAACATTCTGACTTTATTCTCGAAACATTTCGTCTTTATTCTAGAAATATTTCAACTTTATTCTCAAAACATTCCGTTATTCTCAAAACATTCCGACTAACATTCCGACTTTATTCTCAAAACATTTCGTCTTTATTCTCGAAACATTTCGTCTTAATTCTCAAAACATTCCGACTTCATTCTCGAAACATTCCGACTAGCATTCAGACTTTATTCTCAAAACATTTAGTCTTTATTCTTGAAACATTCCAACTTCATTCTCAAAACATTCCGACTAACTTTCCAACTTTATTCTCGAAACATTCCGGGTTTATTCTTGAAACATTCCGACTAACATTCTGACTTCATTCTCGAAACATTCCGACTAACATTCCGACTTTATTCTTGAAACATTCCAACTTCATTCTCGAAACATTTCCACTAACATTCTGACTTTATTCTCGAAACATTCTGACTAGCATTCCGACTTTATTCTCGGAACATTTCGTCTTTATTCTCGAAACATTTCGTCTTAATTCTCAAAACATTCCGACTTCATTCTCGAAACATTCCGACTAACATTCCGACTTTATTCTTGAAACATTCCAACTTCATTCTCGAAACATTTCCACTAACATTCTGACTTTATTCTCGAAACATTCTGACTAGCATTCCGACTTTATTCTCAAAACATTTCGTCTTTATTCTCGAAACATTTCGTCTTAATTCTCAAAACATTCCGACTTCATTCTCGAAACATTCCGACTAGCATTCAGACTTTATTCTCAAAACATTTAGTCTTTATTCTTGAAACATTCCAACTTCATTCTCAAAACATTCCGACTAACTTTCCAACTTTATTCTCGAAACATTCCGGGTTTATTCTTGAAACATTCCGACTAACATTCTGACTTCATTCTCGAAACATTCCGACTAACATTCCGACTTTATTCTTGAAACATTCCAACTTCATTCTCGAAACATTTCCACTAACATTCTGACTTTATTCTCGAAACATTCTGACTAGCATTCCGACTTTATTCTCGGAACATTTCGCCTTTATTCTGAAAAGATTACGACTTCATTCCCAAAACATTCCAATTAACATTCTGAATTTATTCTCAAAACATTTTGTCTTTATTCTAGAAAGATTTCGACTTTATTCTCAAAACATTTAGTCTTTATTTTCGAAACATTTCATCTTTATTCTCAATACATTCCGTTATTCTCAAAACATTACAACTAACATTCCGACTTTATTCTCAAAACATTTCGTCTTTATTCTCGAAACATTTCGCCTTTATTCTCAAAACATTCTGACTTTATTCCCAAAACATTCCAATTAACATTCTGACTTTATTCTCGAAACATTTAGTCTTTATTCTAGAAATATTTCGACTTTATTCTCAAAACATTTAGTCTTTATTCTCAAAACATTTCGTCTTTATTCTCAAAACATTCCGTTATTCTCAAAACATTCCAACTAACATTCCGACTTTATTCTCAAAACATTTCGTCTATATTCTCGAAACATTTCGCCTTTATTCTCAAAACATTCCAACTTTACTCCCAAAACATTCCAATTAACATTCTGACTTTATTCTCGAAACATTTCGTCTTTATTCTAGAAACATTTTGCCTTTATTCTCAAAACATTCCGACTTTATTCCCAAAACATTCCAATTAACATTCTGACTTTATTCTCGAAACATTTCGTCTTTATTCTAGAAACATTTTGCCTTTATTCTCAAAACATTCCGACTTTATTCCCAAAACATTCCAATTAACATTCTGACTTTATTCTCGAAACATTTCGTCTTTATTCTAGAAACATTTTGACTTTATTCTCAAAACATTCTAACTTTATTCTCAAAACATTCCGACTAACAGAATATTCTCAGAATGTTACGACTTTAATCTTGTTATTTTAGATTTGTTTTATTTTTTAACATGGCACTAAAACGTCATTGTATGAACAAACTGGTTTGTTCATAAAAACGTATTGTGTGAATGTTAACAAAAAGCGAACACTTTCAGAATGTGTTAAAGTGATTAGGCTATTTTAGGAATTAAAATTTATAAGAATAATTAGGGAGAATTAATGTATTATGAATAATTTATTGTTATTGCGTGAATAGTGTGTAATCATGTAATCACTAAAAAAGAAATTGTAATCTGAGTATAAGTATTTTAAAATGTAACATAATATAATACAAGTAATGTATTCCAGATTACATGTAATCAGTTCCTACCTTCTCTCCAACCGCCAGGATCATACTGCAAAGGAAGAAGGATTTGTAAAGGAAGTGTCTTTTCAGCACTGGAATAAATAAATTACAGCCCGCAAAGAACTATGTAAGTATGCTGAACTTACAGCGTACTTATAAAGAACGTACGTGTAGGTATAAGGGAACAATATGTTAAGTTTGGGTAATAAGGGGGTAATAAGACTGATAATTAACCTGCAAAGAACTATGTAAGTATAAAGAATTTACGGTGTACTTACTGTGTAATTATAAAGAACGTACGTGTAGGTATAAGGGAACAATATGTTACGTTCGGGTAATAAGGGGGTAATAAAACTGACAATTAACCCGCAAAGACCTATGTAGGTAAACTGAAGTTACACCGTAACTTTGTTGTAATTACAGTATACCTATTTAATACATCCATGTAGGTATAAGGGAATAGCATGCGATATTTGGGAAATAACGGGGGTAATAACCTGTGATTTTTTTTTTTATTATACTGTAGCCTATAACTAGGCTATTTAAAACTAAGGGCTACTATAATTAGGCTACATCGTATGGTACAGTGTACTGTATATGGCCTAAACAACAGTCTTATGTTGTGAATATGATTTAAAAAGACGATGTACTTTTCATAATTTTATATTAATATTTTTTACAGGCCTAGATAGACTATTTCTTATAGCGTAGCTACATATTTAATATTAAAGGATACAAGAGGGTAATCAATAAGCTTTCATAAGGTAAGGAGACATGTGAATGATAAATTATAAACTCAACTCATTTCACTGGATGTCTAGTTTTGTTGTGAAATCTCCATCATGTATCCTTTAATATTAAATATGTAGCTACGCTATAAGAAATAGTCTATCTAGGCCTGTAAAAAACATTAATATAAAATTATGAAAAGTACATCGTCTTTTTAAATCATATTCACAACATAAGACTGTTGTTTAGGCCATATACAGTACACTGTACCATACGATGTAGCCTAATTATAGTAGCCCTTAGTTTTAAATAGCCTAGTTATAAATGATAGGCTACAGTATAAAAAAAAAAATTCACAGGTTATTACCCCCGTTATTTCCCAAATATCGCATGCTATTCCCTTATACCTACATGGATGTATTAAATAGGTATACTGTAATTACAACAAAGTTACGGTGTAACTTCAGTTTACTTACATAGGTCTTTGCGGGTTAATTGTCAGTTTTATTACCCCCTTATTACCCGAACGTAACATATTGTTCCCTTATACCTACACGTACGTTCTTTATAATTACACAGTAAGTACACCGTAAATGCTTTATACTTACATAGTTCTTTGCAGGTTAATTATCAGTCTTATTACCCCCTTATTACCCAAACTTAACATATTGTTCCCTTATACCTACACGTACGTTCTTTATAAGTACGCTGTAAGTTCAGCATACTTACATAGTTCTTTGCGGGCTGTAATTTAAAGCGTTACCAACATTTTTGCAGAGAGGGAAGCATTTTGAGGCAGTGGATAATTCGAAAAATCCTTTGAGGAACATCTTAAAATGTTATCTTACAGGAAACAAGTTAAAACACAAGCTTTGCGAGTACATCTTCAAAGCTGCGAGAGCTAACATCGCTTTAAAATGCCCTGAGACGTGTGTCAAAATACAAGCTTTTAGAGTGGTTTTTAGCGTGCTTTTGTGGTTGATAGATGGTTGCTTTGCAGTTGCTAGGCTGTGTGATGTTTTTTGTAACCTGTTTTATGGTTCAGCAGGTGAAAATGGTGCGTCTAATTACTTAGAAAAGTATCAACACACTCTCCTCAACAAGATGTTTTGAAGAATCAATCATATCTGGAGCACAAATGCTGCAGGATGGCAATAGCGAAGTTGTTTTGATTAATACACACCAAAATGTAGTCAACTGGAAAAACCGCTTCAGCAGTAGTGCAGCAAATGGAAGCAGATGTCAGGATTGGTGATCGGTGACCACAGGGCGACTCATTCCAGACTGATGTTTCCATTGGATCGCCGATGCCATTTAACATCCAGCTACACTCGCCGTGACCGGGTGACGTTCCCAACACAGTCCTGGAAAAATGGAGAATGAGAAAAAGAATAGAATTTTATAAATAGTTTAAATAGTGAACATTTCCCAGTATCCTAACTTATATGAGTTCCTTTCTTCTGTTGAACACCAAAGAAGATATTTTGGAGAAAGTTGGAAAACAAACAAACATTCTTCAAAATATATAAAGACACTCATACAGGTTTGAAAAAAAACATGAAAAGGTGAGTAAATTACATCATTTTAATTTCTGTGTTAGCTGTACCTTTATTCTTGTAATTTCGACTTCATTCTCAAAACATTTAAACTTAATTTTTGTAATTTAAACTTTATTCTCAAAATGTTTCGACCTGATTCTTGAAACATTTCGACTTTATTCTAAAAACATTTTAGAATTTTAGAATTTTGTTCTCGTAATTTTTACTTTATACTCAAAGTTTCGAGTTTATTTTCAAAATATTTCAACTTTATTCTAGAAACATTTTCACTTTATTCTCACATTTCAACTTTTCTCAAAACATTTCAACTTAATTTTTGTAATTTAAACTTTATTCTCAAAACATTTTGACTTAATTCTAAAAACGTTTTGACCTTTTTCTCGAAACATTTTGACTTTATTCTAGAAATATTTTGGCTTTATTCTCAAAAAACTTTGACCTTATTCTCAACATTTTGACTTTATTCTAGAAACATTTTGACTTTATTCTCGTAATTTTGACTTTATACTCGAAAAGTTTCGACTTTAATTTAAATGTTTTGACTTTGTTCTCAAGGAAACATAAGTAAGTACATCTTCAAAGCTGCGAGAGCTAACATCGCTTTAAAATGCCCTGAGTCACGACGTGTGTCAAAATACAAGCTTTTAGAATGTTTTTTTAGCGTGCTTTTGTGGTTGATAGATGGTTGCTTTGCAGTTGCTAGGCTGTGTGATTTATTTTATTTTTTTTTTTTGTAACCAGTTTTATGGTTCAGCAGGTGAAAATGGTGCATCTAATTACTTAGTTAATTAATTAGAAAAGTATCAACACACTCTCCTCAACAAGACGTTTTGAAGAATCAATCATGTCTGGAGCACAAATGCTGCAGGATGAGCAATAGCAAGGTTGTTTTGATTAATACACACCAAAATGTAGTCTACTGGAGAAACCGCTTCAGCTGTTTTTCCAACTTTCTCCAAAATATCTTCTTTGGTGTTCAACAGAAGAAAGGAACTCATACAAGTTTTTTTTTGACTTTATTCTCGTAATTTTGACTTAATACTCAAAGTTTCGACTTTATAATTTAAATGTTTTGACTTTATTCTCAAAACGTTTTAACTTTATTCTTGTAAAGTTTTGACTTTATTCTCTAATTGTTCGACTTTATTCTAGAAACATTTAAACTTTATTCTAGAAACATTTAAACTCTATTTTTGTAATTTAAACTTTATTCTCAAAACTTTTTGACTTTATTCTTGGAACATTTTGACTTTATTTTAGAAACTTTTAGATTTTATTCTCGTAATCTTGACTTTATACTCAAAGTTTCGACTTTATCATTTAAACTTCATTCTTAAAACATTTCGATTTTATTCTCGATTTTATTCTTGTAATTTTGACATTCTCAATGTTTCAACTTTATTCTCTATTTGTTTGACATTATTCTTGTAATATTAACTTTATTTTCAACGTTTCAACTTTCTTTATTTGTTTGACTTTATTCGCAAAACATTACGACTATTCTAGAAACATTTTGACCTTATTCTAGAAACATTTCAACTTTATTTTAAAAACGTTTATTCACTAATTGTTTGACTTTATTCTCTAAACATTTCGACTTAATTCTCGAAACATTTCGATTTTATACTCGTAATTTTGACATTATTCTCAAAACATTTCGACTTTATTCTCGAAACATTTCAACTTTATTCTAAAAACGTTTATTCTCTAATTGTTTGACTATTCTCGAAACATTTCGATTTTATTCTCGTAATTTTGACATTATTCTCAAAACTTTTTGACTTTATTCTAAAAACGTTTATTAACTAATTGTTTGACTTTATTCTTGTAATATTAACTTTATTCTCAATGTTTCAACTTTATTCTCTATTTGTTTGACTTTATTCGCAAAACATTACGACTATTCTAGAAACATTTCGACTTTATTCTAGAAACATTTCAACTTTATTCTCGAAACATTTCAACTTTATTCTAAAAACGTTTATTCTCTAATTGTTTGACTATTCTCGAAACATTTCGATTTTATTCTCGTAATTTTGACATTATTCTCAAAACTTTTTGACTTTATTCTAAAAACGTTTATTCTCTAATTGTTTGACTTTATTCTTGTAATATTAACTTTATTCTCAACGTTTCAACTTTATTCTCTATTTGTTTGACTTTATTCGCGAAATATTACGAATTTTCTAGGAACATTTTGACTTTATTCTAGAACCATTTCAACATTATTCTCGAAACATTTCGACTTAATTCTTGTAATATTAACTTTATTCTCAACGTTTAAACTTTATTCTCTACTTATTTGACTTTATTCGCAAAACATTACGACTATTCTAGAAACATTTTGATTTTATTCTTGTAATTTTGACTTTATTATAATTTAAATGTTTAGACTTTATTCTCAAAATGTTTCAACTTTATTCTCGTAACGTTTCGACTTTATTCTTGAAACATTTCGACTTTATTCTAAAAACATTTATTTTCTTATTGTTTGACTTTATCGACTATTCTTGAAACATTACGACTTTATTTTCTAAACATTTTGACTTTGTTCTTGTAATTTAGACTTTATTCTCGAAAGATTTTGACTTTATTTTCATAATTTCGACTTCATTCTCGTAATTTCGACTTTATTCTCGTCATTTCGACTTCATTTTTGAAAACATTTAGACTTTATTCTTATAATTTAGACTTTATTCTTGTAATTTAGACTATATTCTCAAAACATTCTGACTTTATTCTTGAAACATTTCGACTTTATTTTCTAAACATTTTGACTTTATTCTTGTAATTTAGACTTTATTCTCGAAAGGTTTTGACTTCATTCTCGTAATTTCGACTTTATTCTTGTAATTTTGACTTTATTCTTGAAACATTTCGACTTTATTCTTAAAACATTTTAACAATATTCTAGAAACATTTGAGGCCTATCAAACACCCAGTGCAATGCTGTGTTTGATTTGATGTGATTTTTGCTAGTTTCAGCCCAAAGCAGTTATCATTTTCACGTCCTGCACCACGTTGTCTAAATAGCAAATGCATTTGTGCCCATTTGTGCGCCTATGGGCGTGCTGGTCTGAAAACGAGGTGTGTTCAGGTGCATGGTTGCTATTTTGAGGCAACTATTTAGACTGCACCATTGACCGACTAAAACCTGGTCTAAAGTCAATGGTGCAATATTTTTTTTTGCTATTTAAAGAGCGCGTTAGTAATATGCGCCTATAGGCAGGTGCACAAATAGTTTAAATAGTGAACATTTCAAGTATCCTAACCTGTATAGTACCTTTCTTCTGTTAAACACCAAAGAAGATATTTTGGAGAAAGTTGGTAAACAAACAATCAGTTGAAGTCAATGGTCTCAAGAACGGTTTATTTCATAATATTCTTCAAAATATCTTCTATAGTGTTCACCAGAAGAAAGACACTCAGTGACATCATTTGTATTTCTGTGTGAACTGTCCCTTTAAGAATGAAGTTTCTTTTGGCTGAACTATGCCATTAATAGGCAGAGAGAGGGAGAATCTCTACCGCAGTTTGTGTTCTGCTCTGGAAACATTCGCTGCTAATACATTTCGCAGGCTTATGGATATTTGTCACGTTGTTTTGCTTGTCACAGAGAACGTATTTTCCACTCAAGTCACAAGAGCTGATGAACTGAGCAGGTGGGCGGCTGGAAAACACGTCTTCGCTGCCTTTGTAATGGACTTTAATGAGCAAATTAACCGCAGGTCAAAGCAGTCAAGCCAATTCCTGAGAGATTTCCACGGCGAAACTCGGAACGGCTTTTCTCAAGTGGCTCTCAGAGGCTAGACAGACGCTTTTTTAGGTGAAGAACGTGAGGGATTCTTCAATTACGCTGATTGAGGGCTTGCAATGACCTTTTGAAAGTCTTAATGGGAATTTATCCCATAATGCGATGCAGTGCATTCACAGCCGCGCATTCATGACCCGCGTGGCAATCGTGATAAACGGTGCATTATGGATGCTTTACACATGCGTCAATGTGCGTGTGACGTGTTTTGATGACAGGTGCCTCCTGTTCTGGGCAGAAATTTGACTTTTCATTGGAGATTTGTGCAATCCTGAATCCAGATGTGCTTCTGGTTTATAAACTCTTAAAGGAACGTTCAGGTTTATAACAAGTTAAGCTCTATTGACAGCTGTGGATTACCACGGAAAATAATTCCCAAAAAATACATTTACAGCAATGGACATTTAAGTGGAAAGATGTTCAGAAGGGTTTAAACGAAAAAATACGCAGCACATCTTAATTCCTTCAAGCAAAAATGTGTTATTTAAAGAATAATAAACTGTAAATAATTAGATATATATTTTTTTACTAAATTATTTTCTGTTATTTTAATATCATTGGTATACCAGTACAGTTTGTGTACTTTGTGTGTGTTTATATAGTTTATTTATTTATTTATTTTTATACAGTTTCTCTATTTTAAAAATTATTTTTTATTTATACATTTTAATTAATTTAGTTTGTTATTTTAGTACCTCAAGTTAAACCAAACAAAATGAGAAATGTTTATTTTTCAACTAACTTTATAAAACTATATCATTTATATATATTATTTTATAAATATATATTTGTAAATATATTATTTTATTTAGGTAATATTTATTTTTATTTCATTTTCACATTTTAATTTATTTGTATTTTTGAAAGTTTTCATTTTTATTATAGTTATATAGTTATATATATATTATTTATTTTCCACTTTATTTATTTATTTATTTTTTTAAATACATCTTTAGTTGTTTAATTGTCTTTAGTTTTAATTATTTTAGTGCCTAAAGCTAAACTTTACAAAAAGAGAATTGCTGATTTGGCAACTAACTTTAATAACTTTGTTACTTTAATATATTATGTTAGAACTATATATTTATAAATATATTATTTTATTCCAGTGTAATAATTGATTATTGTTTTTTATGTCTATGCAGTTTATATATATATATATAGTTACATACATATTTTTATATTAAATTCTATTATTATTTACATTTTAGTTAATTTAGTAAATAAATATTTGATTTGTACTTTAATAAAATCTATTATTTATATAATATTTTAGAAATATATATTTACATATATATTCTTTTACTCCAGTTAATAGTTATTTTATTTTAAATGTAAAATAAAATAGTTTTGTTTTCATTTTTTTTTATATGTCTATGTGGGTTTTATATATATATATATATATATATATATATATATATATATATATATATATATATTTATAGTTCACATTTTTTATGTAGTTTTTTATTATTATTATTATTAATTTAGTTTGTTATTGTAGTACCTAAAATTAAACAAAATAAAAAAGAGAAATACTTAATACTTAATACTTATTTTATTTCAATTAGCAAAAAAAAAAAAACTATTTTTGTTTTAAATCCCTGTTGTGCAAATTAAATACAAATTATATAAGATTAAAAAAAACAACAACTAAAACTTATATATATATAAAATAAAGTTTGACGGTTTAAAATCTAATAATGGTAGTGTGTTGACTCAATTCATACATACATAACATATGTAAAATATCTATTTTATTTAATATAAGACAAAAAAGACAAAAGTTACATTTGGAAAAACATATTATGGAAGTAAAATGAGCTATGAATGTTGTTTAATGCCAATTGAAAATATACTGCATTTATGGATTACAAGTCAACATAAAAATGGTGTTCACAACCATTTAAAAATAATAGGATGTATTTACTTGTGAACATTTAAAAAAAAAGTGTATATCCTGACCAATAAGAAGAGAAACTTAAAACAACAAAATGATTTTTGATTTACATGTTACAGAAATTGACACAGGCGTAGATTACAGCTACAGGCTTTCTATAAAACTCAATTGGCTTTATGAATTGGCAGCATAACCACACACAGGAAGTGTACTGGATTTAACCTTTGCTGAGATGTGACGCACAAGATTTAATGAAACTCTTCACTGCAGCGCCGATCCGTAGAGTACAATCAATTCAATATGTGTCCAAAGATCCTGCTCTTTGAACTATTACACACAAGACTGATTGCTTCTGCACGTGTGTGGCCGCTCCGCTCGTTTTTCACTCACATAGGCTCTGCTCCAAAACCTAGTGAGCGGCCTTGCTGTTTACATTACAGTCCACATAGGGAGCGTCCTAACTGACATGAATCTACCGCAGATAACAGGGAACATTCCCACAATGTTCTGGCAAGGTTCACTCAATGTTCTCAAAACATTTTTTTTTTTTTTCAAATTTATAATATTCTATCTACTAATTTTATTTAGTTTTAAAAGTTTACATTTAGTTTAAATTAAACGCAAATGAAAAAAGTTGCTTTCGCAATTAGCTGAAATACATTTCTATGTATCTATCTATCTATCTATCTATCTATCTATATCTATATCTATATATATATATATATATATATATATATTCCCTTTTATAAAGATCATATTCCATGAAGATATTTTGTATATTTTCTACCATAAACATATCAAAACTTAATTTTTAATTAGTATTATACATTTCTAAGATCTTCATTTGGACAACTTTAAAGGCAATTTTCTCAATACTTAGATTTTTTTGCACCCTCAGATTCCTGATTTTCAAATAGTTGAATCTCAGCCACATATGGTCCTAACAAACCATACATCAATGTAAAGCTTATTTATTCATTTTTCTGATTATTGTCCAGGTTCACATATATACAGTGTCTCACAGAAGTGAGTACACCCCTCACATTTTTGTAAATATTTTATTATATCTTTTCATGTGACAACACTGAAGAAATGACACTCTGCTACAATGTAAAGTAGTGAGTGTACAGCTTGTATAACAGTGTAAATTTGCTGTCCCTTCAAAATAACTCAACACACAGCCATTAATGTCTAAACTGCTGGCCGCAAAAGTAAGTAAATCCCTAAGTGAAAATGTCCAAATTCGGCCCAAAGTGTCAATATTTTGTTTGGCCACCATTATTTTCCAGCACTGCCTTAACCCTCTTGGGCATGGAGTTCACCAGAGCGTCACAGGTTGCCACTGGAGTCCTCTTCCACTTCTCCATGATGACATCACAGAGCTGGTGAATTGATGATACCATAAACTTAGTCAAGATAGTTAATAAAAATGTAGGTGTGACGGGGTTGAAGACGGTGACAGGGTTGAGGAGACAAATACAGCTTAACATATGAATAGTTGTTTTTTTCAATCAAATTTACTGTAAGATTTTCTATAAACACTGTATTTTATTATGTCACCAAGAAAGACAACAGATATAAATTGCAAATCCCAGAACCACACGGGGGGACCTAGTGAATGACCTGCAGAGAGCTGGGACCAAAGTAACAAAGGCTACCATCAGTAACACACTGCACCGCCAGGGACTCATATCCTGCAGTGCCAGACGTGTCCCCCTGCTTAAGCCAGTACATGTCCGGGCCCGTCTGAAGTTTGCTAGAGAGCATTTGGATGATCCAGAAGAGGATTGGGAGAATGTCATATGGTCAGATCAAACCAAAATTCAAAACTCAACTTTTGGGTTGTGTTTGGAGGAGAAAGAATGCTGAGTTGCATCCAAAGAACACCATACCTACTGTGAAGCATGGGGGTGGAAACATCATGCTTTGGGGCTGTTTTTCTGCAAAGGGACCAGGACAACTGATCCATGTAAACGAAAGAATGAATGGGGCCATGTATCGTGAGATTTTGAGTGAAAACCTATTTCCATCAGCATGGGCATTGAAGATGAAACGTGGCTGGGTCTTTCAGCATGACAATGATCCCAAACACACAACCCAGGCAATGAAGAAGTGGCTTCGTAAGAAGCATTTCAGGGTCCTGGAGTGGCCTAGCCAGTCTCCAGATCTCAACCCCATAGAAAATCTTTGGAGGGAGTTGAAAGAATCAGAAAGAGCTTTATTGCCAAGTATGCTTGCGCATACAAGGAATTTGTTTTTGTGACATTAGCTTCCAGGGTGCATAGACAAAAACACAGACAATAAAAGAATAAAATAAAATAAAATAAAATAAAATAAATAAAGGTAATAGAGAATAGAAAATATACATATGTAAATATAAATATATATAGACAAAAAATATTTATATCGAAAAATGAATTAAGAAATAAGTGGCATATACAGTTGTGCTGTTGATGCTTGATGGAAGTTATTGCACATATTTTTATTGCACAACGGGGTGAACATTTAGCTGTTCATAAGTCGGATTGCCTGGGGGAAAAAACTATTCTTGTGCCTGGTTGTCCTGGTGTTAGGGGCTCTGTAACGTCGGCCAGATGGCAAAGGTTCAAAGAGTGAATGGCTTGGATGTGAGGGATCCAGGGTGATTTTCTGAGCTCTTTTCTTCACCCTGGATGTATACAGTTCTTGAAGGGTGGGCAGGGGAGCACCAATAATCCTCTCTGCAGTCCGAACTGTTCTCTGTAATCTTCTGATGTCTGATTTTGTGGCTGAGACAAACCAGACAGTTATTGATGTGCACAGAACAGACTCGATGACAGCTGAGTAGAACTGCTTTAACAGCTCCTGTGGTAGGTTGAACTTCTTCAGCTGGCGAAGGAAGTACAATCTTTGTTGGGCCTTTTTTACAATGGAGTCAATGTGAGTGTCCCACTTCATGTCCTGGGAGATGAAAGATCCCAGGAACTTAAATGTCTCCACTGTAGCCACAGTGCTGTCCATGATGGTGAGTGGGGGAAGTGCAGGGGGGTTCCTCCTGAAGTCCACTATCATCTCTACTGTTTTGAGCATGTTGAGCTCCAGGTTGTTATGACTGCACCAGACAGCCAGCTCTTTTACCTCCCGTCTGTAAGCAGACTCATCACCGTCCTGAATGAGGCCGATAAGTGTGGTGTCATCCGCAAACTTTAGGAGCTTGACAGAGGAAAGTCTGTGTTGCCCATCTCTAGAGGAGATCTGGGAGAACTTGCACAATTGGCTGACTAAATACTTTTTTGCTCCACTGTAGGTGATAACAAATAAATATAAGGTTATTGCACATATTTTTATTGCATAATTGGGGGAACATTTAACTGTTCATATGGTAGATTGCCTAGGGGAAGAAACTGTTCTTGTGCCTGGCTGTCCTGGTTTCTGGGGCTCTGTAGCGCCAACCAGATGGCAAAAGTTCAAAAAGCGGATGACTTGGATGTGAGGGGTCCAGAGCAATATTCTGAACCATTTTCCTCACTCTGGATACAGTTCAAGGTCAAGGTCAAGTTTATTTATATAGCACCTTAAAAGCAATGAGTACTGACCAAGGTGCTGCACAACCAAGAATCAGAAAAGCAAGCAACAAAAACATTAGGACATATAAAATATAAAAACTTAAAAACATTAAATAAGTAATGCGAACATCACAAAACAAAAGAAATATAACAGAAACAAATGACAGAATATATTCAAGTTAAGCAAAAGCCCTCTTGAAGGGTGGGCAGGGGAGCACCAATAATCTTCTCAGCAGTCCAATCCGTTCTCTGTAATCTTCTGGTGTCTGATTTTGTAGCTGAGCCAAACCAGACAGCTATTGATGTGCACAGAACAGACTCGATGACGGCCGAGTAGAACTGTTTCAGCAGCTCCTGTGGCAGGTTGAACTTCCTCAGCTGTCGAAGGAAGTACAACATTTTTTGAGCCTTTTTTCTTGTTTTTTTTTTTTTGGGGGGGGGGGGGGGGGGTGCAGCTGGTCAGTCAAGTTTATTTATACAGCACTTTTAACAATACAAGTTGTGTCACAGCAACTTTACAGTATTAAATAGAATAATGTGTCAATAATGCAAAAGTTCCATGTTGCAGTAAATTCAGATTTCAGAGGACTCATCTGATTCCTGTGGTCTTGCGCAGACTGCCGTCAAGGTGATGAGGCCTTCACTGGGGATCTTTCTCTGGGCTCATCTAGTTGATGCATTCCCCGCTGACATTCAGGGCTGTAGAGGTTGTCTTTAGGTGCTGATCCACCATCTGGGCTAGGTACAGACTGGATCCGGGGGACTGCAGTGACCATTTGATCTGGATACAGACTGGATCTGGTGGCTACGGTGACCTCAGAATAAGAGTGAAACAGACGAATATTTGCATAGATGCCATTCTTCTTACGATGCAACGAGTGCATCAGGTGTTATAAGAACTGTTCCCGGTTCTGGTTGATCTTATTTATGCATCCTAATAACGGATCTGAATTATAAAAATGTTTAAATGTGTTATGTGTACGCCAGGTTAAAGAGATGGGTCTTTAATCTAGATTTAAACTGACAGAGTGTGTCTGCCTCCCGAACAGTGTTAGGTAGATTGTTTCAGAGTTTGGGTGCTAAATATGAAAATGATCTGCCGTCCGCGACTGATTTTAATATTCTAGAGTTTTGGGACTATAATGTGATAAGAGCTCGCTCAAGTACTGAGGAGCTAAACCATTGAGGGTTTTATAAGTAATTAGCAAGATTTTAAAATCTATACAATGTTTAATAGGGAGCCAGTGCAGTGTTGACAGAACCCGGGCTAATATGGTCATACTTGTTCTAGTAAGAACTCTAGCTGCAGCATTTTGGACCAGCTGGAGTTTGTTTATTAAGCGTGCAGAACAACCACCCAATAAAGTGTTTTGGATAATAATATTATACCTGTTTAATAATATTTACCTGTTTCAAAGTTGTGTTATTTGCTTGTTTTAAGTTGATGCCAAATATGCTGTAAGATAAAGATGCTTGCAATTGCGAAATTTGCTTTGTTAGAATGAGTAAGCAATGATTGTGAAAGATGAGCTTATGAGTTGATGTTATGTAATTAACCACAAAGGTTAACAAGAGGGTACACAGGAGTGAAGAGGGCATGTTGAAACCCCAAGCAGAGGTGAAGCGGACGAAGACTTTGAAGAAGGAATGGAAGAGACAAAGAAAAGACCACCACCTTATTAAGTATGAGTTACAGAGACTGATACACCTACAACAGGAAGATTGGATCATACAAGATATTGAGGAATTGATGACTAATATGATGATTAATTGATGTGTAATTGGAATTACCCCAAAAGTAGTATAAAAGGTCTGAGGAGTAATTAATGCTGCCTGCATTAAGCATGAAGGATACCTGATACTCTAATGAGGGGCGCTTAACAGCATCTCCAGTATTGCTGTTTAAAGTTTGATTATATAACTTGTAGCTAAGCTGATTTTGTTTGTTTGTTTTATTTTTGCATTAACTGCTTTGTGTTGTAACCAATAAAATAAGAGATTTTATTGTTACTCTTACATCCCGTGAGACTTTACTTTTAACTACAAACTGAGCCTCAAGCGAGAACAATCACAAGGGAGTCTTCTACGTCATTCCTGAGAGACTGCAACCTGCGGGCGGTGAGTACTTTATGGTTTAGGCTAGATTTGACTATCCTTACCCTACCTGAATAATCATAGGGTTAAAGGTGTAAGTAAAAGGACACACCATAGAACAAAAGCATTACAATAATCAAACCATGAGGTCATGAATGCATGAATTAACATTTCTGCATTTGACATTGAGAGCATAGGTCGTAATTTCGATATGTTTTTGAGATGGAAAAATGTGGTTTTGCAAATGCTAGAAATGTGGTTTTCGAAGGAAAGATTACTATCAAATAGCACACCTAGGTCAGCACAGGTTTTCAGACAGGCTGGTGTCACACCATCTGGACCTGGTGCTTTTCTTCTTTTATTCTTTTTGAAGACCTGGTGCACATCATCTTTACTGATCTGAAGTGCAGGAGTGGGGAAGAAGGGGGTTGCCGGAGGTGTTAAAAGTGGAAGTGAAGCATCCAGTTAAGTGTACATTATTTAGTAAAATGATGTCTACGTTTTAATAAACAGAAAGGCATCAATCGCAATTGGGCTGGATTACACTTCAAAAGGCAATGATGTCACTGAATAAATTTGCGTGCTGCACGTTGCAAAGTCAAAATGTGGCACTGATGTCTTTATATGAATGTAGGCTATCTGAAGGGAACCGACTGTCCTCAGAAATGTGTCGTTGGCATTTTTTTTTTTACGTATAATGCCTGATAAAACAATGTTAATGAGCGTGGTGTTGCTTTGTGTTCAGCCATTACTAGGGAAACCACAATATTTCAGAGCATCTAAGCGCTGCCTCTTGGCAGAGAATGATTTTGCATTTCCAAAAAAACTTTCTGCCGTTTATGGTCAGATTATTGCAAATATCAACCCCTGTTTTTATGCATACATTATACACTTGATTTATCCCTTTTGTTGGTCTAAAGGCTGAAATGCCGTTGTATAAGATTTTTTGTTTTTGTGAAAAGCTGTATGTGAACTGTAAATCATGTCATTTTATGGCTTATTGCAATACCGTACATTGTCCAACCCCACTCATACTGTTAATTTTACTTGTGCAGCTCTTAAAAAGCGTCATAAAATGCCTTAAATTGATTTAAAAAAAATATTTGAATACTTAATATTTGTGTATTGAAAATATTTTTGATTGACATTTAGACTCCTATATGATAAAAAAAATAAATAAATAAAAAATAGGCCTTTTTTATTTGGGATTGTTTAATTTTCAGGCTACCAAAATCTGAATTCTCAAAATTCTCAAAATCTGAGTACCTGCCCAAAGATTTTGAAAGTTTGCAAGCCCTGACACTTATTTTCTCAAAAAAAAAAAAAAAAAAAAAATTCATTTTGTATGATTTATAAGCCTGTTTCCTCATGGGGACCTCACAAATGTCCCCACAAGTTAAACTTTTACTAGTTAGTTACACACACACACACACACACACACACACACACACACACAAACACACACATTTTGGTTTACACCATAATTTGGATAAATGTTTAACATCAAACTGTCTAAATAAGTTTTGATTGTGGTATTCCAAACATTGTTTTCATAAAGCGAGGTGCAACATGATGTAAACAAACAATGCTTCATACAATATCATTCATTTGCATTACACTGACTTGTTCACCAGTTGTATGTAACATATTTTATACTCACCTGCGAATACAATTAGCTTTCCTACTGTTACCTCATCACCTATCTGAATGTTCAGGCCAGTGCTGCTTCTTCAACAAAGCTTATCATTCTCATATTTAAAGCCTTGTCAGTTTAAATATGAAAGTGTTTTAAGCTATTCAGACATAAGATAGCACAAAATACATTTCAATGCGCTACTTACATGCTGTGACATACCGTTTCTGAAAGAGATTTAAAGTACACAATCAAGTCCATTTTGTATGCTTCCCAACTGAAGTTTAGTGCTTTACTGTCAAATCCATATAAACATAATATACAAGAAATGAATATGCATCTGCACTTATTGCAAAATAATAGTAATTTTATGATTTAAATGACTTATATTTTTAATAACCCCCCTCCATCTGTAGAATTTTGTGACGCTGTCCTCAGATGTTAGTCTGGAGCCCTGTGTTACAAAAATGTAAAAAACTGAACATTTCAAAATATAAACCATGACAGATATTGTGGTCAGGAATTGAGCAGGATGCATTACAGCAAATGTCTGACACTTTCAAAACAGACTAAACTAATTATACAACCCGGCCTGTCATGCGTTCTGATTGGCTGATGCAGGTTGAGGGCTGAGTGTTTGTTTGCGTGCAGGAACAAGAGCGTCACTCACACCCACGACGACTGTCTGGAGAGAACATGGTGACACTCGTTGATTTATACCACGGTAATAATAACCTCACAGTAAACGCACATCAGCGCCAATTACTCTGACAGCTCAGATACGCACACCTACACACAATAATTACCCATAATACTCTCATCCTGCTTTCTAATACAGTCTCTGGCATTTCAGCACAACAAACACACACACAACTGCTCATCAGTGCATGCTAATGACTGTTTTGTTAGTTATGAATATTCATAACATTCATGCTCTTCAAGGTATGTGGTTGTAACAATAACAATGAAATAAAGTGAGTGCTACGTGTATTTTTTTAATACAATATTAAATACTATATAAATTATAAATAATAATAATAGTAGTAGACAATGTAATAAAAATGTGATATAATGATTGCAAATGCTTTAAATGATTATACAATTATTCAATAATATAAAATATATTACATTCAATAAACATGTAAAATTAAATATTAAAATATAAATGTATTATAAATAGAAATATTAAAAACGTGCTTTAATTATTAACAAATTATTACTAAAATATTTATTTAATATATTTAATAGAACGTATTATTCAATAATTACAATTATTTTGAATGATTACTAAAATATTCTTAAATAAATTAATTTAAATTATACAAAATATATAATAATAACAACATTTAATAAAAATGTAACTTATTAATATTTGTGATATTGTGGTTGTCAAGCTTAACGATTCAACCCTGTTACATCAAATAAAGATAGAAAACTATTACTTGTGAAAATGATTTTCGATCACTTATTTGATCATAACGGGGTTGTAAGATATCCAGTAATTTAAATAATAAAATTTATTTGATCAGGAGTCTTATACCACATGCATATGTTGATTGTAAAAATGTTCATGTTAAAGCAGTGTGTGTGTGTACACGTGTGTACCTGTCACACTTCGGTGTGTTAGGAACACGCAGGCTCAAGAAGATGAAGATCAAAAACTGGCGCGATTTTCCTCAGGGCGGATGGTGAAGGACGACCCGTTTCTCGCCAGTGTCCACTCCACATAGGCGGCGAAGTCCGCTCGAGGACCATCTTCGGACGACAACGCTCTGCACGCGGGGTTTAGGCCAGCGTTGTAGAATGTGCAGAGCGCACCGTCCGGATGGCTGGAATAGTTTGCGATGGTCATGAACTGTCGTGTATGGTCCTCGAGCGTTTTCTCCCCCTGCTCCAGCATTATGAGGAGAAACTCGGGGCTGTACACGGGGTCCATCACACGACAAAAACAGAAAATAAAAACTGCTCAAAAACGGAAAAGAAAAGCCTGGGGAACACGACATTTACTGTTTTGTAGGTTTGGTCTTCTGTCACACTTGGGTGTGTTTAGGAACACGCAGGCTCAAGAAGATGAAGATCAAATAGGTTTTTAATAGTCCACAAAGATAGAATCCAACATAGGAGGTTAACAAACACGTATACACTGAGGTGAAGTTGAAGACCGGACAACATGCACTGAACAGAAAGGAACTAATAAAGGGGAGATAACGAGACACACCTGAACTAAATCACCAATCAACAGAAACTAGGTCACACAGAGCACATGGGGAAGAAAACACAACAAAAACAGTCCAGGGGCGTGACAGTACCCTAGCCTCAACCCCATCACACCTATGTTTTTATTATGTTTTTTGAGTAAAGAACAACTATTTATAAGTTAAGGTGTATTTGTCTCTTCACCCC
Source organism: Cirrhinus molitorella (assembly GCA_033026305.1). NCBI lineage: Eukaryota > Metazoa > Chordata > Actinopteri > Cypriniformes > Cyprinidae > Cirrhinus > Cirrhinus molitorella. Next base: position 29,185,047 of record CM065141.1, read on the forward strand.
GTCACGCCTACGTTTTTATTACGTTTTTTGAGTAAAAACAACTATTTATACGTTAAGGTGTATTTGTCTCTTCAACCCCGTCACCCTAGTCTCAACCCCGTCACACCTACATTTTTATTGATTATTTTTTAAGTAAAAAAAAAAAAAAAGTATTTAATGTTTGTTGAACTCAGTCTAAAATGTTCATTTACATACATTTTGGTGAAAAATCTAAAAATGTGTCCAAATTGTACCCGTTTCGTGGAATGACTCGAATACTGAATTTCTTACATGTACGTATCAGATCAACAACAAATCTGCAAGCGTGAAACAAATGAGGGCTAAAAATGGCAACAGAAGTCAGTGAAGTAGAGAAAAATGTGGCTTGAACATTAACCACAGCCACAGCGAAGCCAGAGCCGAGACCCGCGGCCACCCTCTGTACTGTATTTATGTGCTGAACATACTGTGATCTTTCATGCTTGACTCCATTTGAACCGGTTGAGACTCTGAGTGTGTGTGTGTTGGGAACAGGCCCACACACTCTCTCACTCCACTACTTCATTCGACATGTCTTTCATAGCAGCCAGAGTCACTTATCCATGAAAGTCACGGGCGGCTCACCCAGCCGGAGGCTCGCTGCCAGCCGGCCGGATTCACAGTCCCGCTTCCTGCTGCCAGACAGATGGAATCCAGCATCAGCCTTCCAGAATTCAAGAATCCCGGAAAAATTTTGGAAGTCCAGCTCTACTGGGATTCTAGAATGCTAAACTAGCATGAAACTAATAGGGCTGCAATTACAATAATTACAATTATTATACAATTAATTGGTAATACTTTACAATCAGGTTCATTACTTAACATTAGTTAATGAACAAAGAATGAACTGAACTTTTACAGCATTTATTAATCTTAGTTAATGTTAATTTCAACATTTGGTAAATGCACTGTGAGCTAACATGAACACACAATGAACAGCTAATACATAAATGTATTGTTCATTCATGTGAATTAATACATTAGCTAATGTTAACAAATGAGACCTTATTGTAAAGTGTTACCAGTTTATTAAACAAATAGATGTAATTTGCACTCAAAATGAGAAACTGTCTTATACACAACATTCTGCCTAACATCTCCTTTTGTAAGGCATACGGATAAGAAACTAAATAAAGGTAAGTGATAATAGGCTTTATTTTTTGGATAAACTATTTTATTCACAACATAATGTCTTAAAATACATTTTAAGGTTATGATAACTAAAACAGTCCTGCGATAAATCAAGCTTTGATCCCTGCAAACCAAAGTTTTATTGTAACGAAATTGTAATGAATTTATTTTTCCAACTAATAAAAACATTTTCTCATTCGCTAGCTCCACACTGGAGAGCTGTTTTATAACAGGAAATCAAGTTGTAATTCTAACTGAAATATTAAATACTGTGAAGCTGTTTGATTTAAGGCTATCTATTGCATAATATACTATATAAATAAACATGATGTGAGCGGACATTACTGGAGTAAGGTAACGTTACTGAACTGCAGAGGTCATGCAAACATTCACACCACTGTAATCAGATGCATTTTTAACTGCTGCTTTCACACTGCTGTCAGGTTTAGTTGTTTATTTCATTACTGAGAGGAAAGCTTGCAATATATATTTATATATTCATCCAAATGCCGCTTAGATTCAGCTGCGTTTGCTCTAAAGCACTGTCTATTTCTCTTGAATTGCATCCAGGAGGACTGAATTACAGTCTTGCGCTACAGTGCCACACTGGTCAAACCACATTATTGTAAGCTCTTACATTACGTCATATGACGTCAAACGACAGTTTAGATTCTGGGAAATTAACAAGACACAGAACATTTCATTTAAAATAATAAAAACATATTTAATAAAATGTTTTATTAAACAATTAAAATGATTTAGAATGACTTATTAAGCTTTCATATAGAAATTATTTATTTTAATTATATAATATAATACATTTAATAAAAATTATTATTAAATTATTCATATAAAATCAAATTTAAAATAATATTAAATATATTGCATTTAATAAACATTCAATTATTTGAATTATTACTAAATATATGCATATAGAAATGATTAATAATGTAAAATTACATATATTAAATAAAAATGTTATAAAATGTGCTAATTATTAAAATGCTTTGAATTATTACTAAAATATTAATGTTTAATATGAATAATTAAATATGAATATTTAAAATAATAAAATCATTATATCTAATGAAATGTTTTTATTAATAAGTAATGAATTACTAAAAAATAAAAATTATTCATTTAAGATACTATAAAATATATGAGTTTTAATAAACATGTATTATTAAATTATTTTTATTTATTACTAAAAATATCCATAAAGAAATGACTATGAATTTAAAATTATATATATATATATATATATATATATAGTAATTGAATCCAACAAAAATTTTAATATTATATTTTTCTAATTATTTAATTTTTATATTATTATTAAATATTATTACATTTAAGAAAAATGTACTATTAAACTTTGTAGCATTAAATCATTGTTACAATTATTTTTCATAATTGCTAAAATATTTATATACAATTATTTTTAATTTAAAATAATATATGTATTGTTTTTGATACATAAATTAAAGTATTATATTTATATTTTATAATTACTGTTTAAAAAAAAATATTTTAACTAATAATTTACAGTCAGTCAGTGATTTTTGCTAAGTGGTACTAGAAGAATTACTGAATATATGTGCAGGTCAGAGAGGACATAACTGCGTATTTCACATGATATATAATTCACAGCACTAAATGAATGCACCCTAGTAAAAATAGCTGATATGACCCTCTAAGAAAGAAGAAGCCCCTGGTAATCCATCCGTAGATGATCTGGAAGGGAAGGTAATGACAGCCGGATCCACAGGCTCTTCACACTGACACACAGATGATGCTTTTTATAGCAGTGAACGAGTGTTTGTCAGGGTTACACAAGGACAGAGTCATTAGAGGAAGAGATGTATGAAGGATCTCTCAGGAACTCACGCTGGAGACGTGATGTCAGGTCCAGGTGCTCGTTCTTGTCCGTCCGATCGGATTAAACGGGCCCCTCGGTCTGTCTCACAAACACACTCCCGCTTGCTTCAGCAGCGCCGGCCAAGATGAAGAAGCTGGGAATGAAAGCAAACATCACACTTTCATGCGTCAACACTTCAGCTCCAGAAGTCACTGAATGTTTAGATGCATCTCCACAAAACCCGCAGCAATCGTTTCTCAAACTTTGTTTCTCAACTATCTCCGAAATTAGATCAGCTGGAGATCAAACCTTCACACACAAATCACATACAACAATCATTTCTCAAATATTTATTACAGTATATAGGTCATTCTATAATTGTGGGTACATCTCATGTCCGTGAAGTGTATTTTTAATATATTTTCATCAACATCATCACTAATTTTCTAGTACACAATTATATTTTTCCCAATCACACTACTATATGTTGAAAAAGCCATATCTTTTATTAAAAAATGATGTTCATATCACATAAAACCTTGGTTTTATAAAGTTGCTTATTCTACTCTGCATTTAAGCATGAAAATTACCTCAAATATAAATTACTTTCATAGTTTTGTCTTCAGTTAGACTGGGTAATCAAGATATTTGGGTGTGCGCTTCAAAAATAATAAAAAAAGTTTTTATTTTGATATAGCTTGTTTTATTTGTCCAAAAAAACACTAAGTTACCTAGTAGAAAACCCCCCCTCAAAAAGGAATGGTTTGTCTCATTCTCACATAATTTGTATGATGTATGATGATATTTCCTCTAGAAGCACATGGATGAAAGACTAGATGTTCTCTCTCTTTCCCCTAATATTGTTTAAACTGGCAAACCTTTGTCATGAGTAGATTAATTCAATGTCAACAGTGTAACCCAAGTGTTACTGCTGCAAATTTTTAGTTAAAGACAATTTACCTAAAATGTATGTTTTGTTTAAGAAAATATATTTCTAAACATACCATATGCTCAGTAGTTCTAGGCTTCCATGTTCAAAACCCTAAAAACGTCAACTAAGTTACTGTCAACTATGTTACCCAGTAAAGGTAACGCACACATTTCTGCCATAGAGACTCTGCTAGACCACGCCCAGGATGAGGCGACGCCTCTAGTCGAGAGGGCCCTTACTCCTATGGGGCAAGGAAGGCCCAAGGAAGTGTAGGCTAGCTGGATGGCTTCAACTATTCATCTACAGTGTGATTTAAAAAAATTTAAATACCAGAACTTTTTCCACCTTTATTGTGACCTATAACTCAATTGAAAAACAAACTGAAATCTTTTTTTCTGGAAAGTAAAAATAAAAACTAAAATAATGTGGTTGCATTAGTGTACACACCATTAAACTAATACTTTGTTAAAGCACCTTTTTATTTTCTTACAGCACTTTTTTTGGGGGGGTATGAGTTTATCAGCATGGCACATCTTGACTTGGCAATATTTGCTCACTCTTCTTTGCAAAAACACTCCAAATCTGCCAGAATGCGAGGGCATCTCTTATGCACAGCCCTCTTCAGATCACCCCACAGATGTTCAGGTCTGGGCTCTGGCTGGGCCATTCGAAAACTTTAATCTTTTTCTTGTGAAGCCATTCTTTTGTTGATTTGGATGCATGCTTAGGGTCATTATTGCACTGAAAGATGAAGTTCCTCTTCATCTTCAGCTTTTTTGCAGAAGCCTGAAGATTTTGTGCCAGTATTGACTGGTATTTGGTACTGTTCATAATTCTCTCCACCTTGACTAAGGCCCCAGTTCCAGCTGAAGAAAAACAGCCCCAAAGCATGATGCTGCCACCACCATGCTTCACTGTGGGTATGGTGTTCTTTTGGTGATGTGCATTGTTGTTTTTGCACCAAACATAACTTTTGGAATTGTGGCCAAACAGTTCAACCTTGGTTTCATCAGACCATAACACATTTTCCCACATGCTTTTAGAAGACTTCAAATGGATTTTTGCAAAATTGAGCCGGGCTTGGATGTTTTTCTTCATAAGAAAAGGCTTCTGTCTTGCCACCCTACCCCACAGCCCAGACATATGAAGAATACGGGTGATTGTCGTCACAATGTACCACACATCCAGTACTTGCCAGAAATTCCTGCAGCTCCTTTAATGTTGCTGTAGACCTCTTGGCAGCCTCCCTGACCAGTTTTCTTCTTGTCTTTTCATCAATTTTGGAGGGACGTCCTGTTCTTGGTAATGTCACTGTTGCACCATATTTTCTCCACTTGATGATGACTGACTTCATGGTGTTCCATGGTATATATAATGCCTTAGAATTTTTTTTGTACCCTTCTCCTGACTGATACCTTTTAACAATGAGATCCCTCTGATGCTTTGGAATTTCTTTTCGGACCATGGCTTTTGCTGTGAGATGCGACTAGGAAAATGTCAGGAAAAGCCTACTAGAACAGCTGAACTTTATTTGGGGTTAATCAGAGGCACTTTAAATGATGGCAGGTGTACTGACTCCTATTTGACATGAGTTTGAATGTGATTAGTTCATTCTGAACACAGCCACATCCCCAGTTGTAAAAGGGTGTGCACACTAATGCAACCACATTATTTTAGCTTTTTATTTTTATTTCCCACTGAATAAAGACTTCAGATTGTTTTTCTGAAAGTGTAAAGTCCTGGTCCTGCTCTGACTGAGTAAGAGCAATGAGTGTGATGATTTGGTCTCTGAAGGGAGTCATAGGTACCTTTGGCACACAGCCTTGCTTCGGCTTCAGGACGACCTTGGAGTCGTTGGGCCCAGGAAGGACTCACAGAGAACGCCTGCAGGTAGCCCATGTGCTTGACTGATGCTAGTGCTAACAGCAGAGCAGTCTTAAACGTTAGAGGGCGGAGGTCAGCAGACTGAAGCGGCTCAAAGGGAGGGCCCTTAAGGGCTCTCAACACTGTGGGTAGGTCCCAAGAAGGGACGGTGAGAGGGCGAAGAGGATTTAGCTTCCAAGAACCCTTCAGGAAACTAACAACGAGGTTGTTCTTACCCACCGACTGGCTGTCTATAGGAGCTTGATAAGCTGCTATAGTTGCTACATAGACCTTGAGCGTGGAGGGAGTTCGCCCCTTTTCCAACAGCACTTGCAGAAATTGGAGAAATTGACCCTGAGTCCTAGGCACTCTAAGTGGGTGAGGAGGAGGGATCTGTGGTGTGTCAGCTTGCTCTCTGACTGGGCTAGAATGAGTTAGTCGAGATAATTCAGAACGCAGATTCCCAGCCGTCTTAGGGGGGAAAACTCTGTGTCCTTGCACTTTGAAAAAGTGCGGGGAGCTAGGGACAGTCCAAAGGGAAGGAACATGTATTTATAAGCCACTTCCTCGAAGGCGAATCTCAAGAATGGCCTGTGATGGGGGGCAATCTGGATGTGAAAATAAGCGTCTTTCAGATCCAGCGAAAAAAAACAGTCCCCTAGGCGAACTAGGGCAGTCTGGCCTAACGGTTAGGGAGTCAGGTTTGTAACCGAAAGGTTGCAAGTTCAAGTCCCAGGTCCGGCAGGGATTGTCGGTGGGGGGAGTGAATGATCAGCGCTCTCTCCACCCTCAATACCACGACTGAGGTGAGACCCTTGAGCAAGGCATCAAATCCAATATACTCCAATATAAAGCGAACTGATGGGGTTGAATAAAGTCGGGCGATCGCTCGAGATCGCTGACTGGAATCATTGGAAGAGGAATTTTGCTCTCTTTTTGAGGATTGTATTTTAATTTTCTCGACATAACAATGGCGGTTTGTGTGGTCTTATCGGGCTGCGTTGCCATAGATTTGTGCAGCATCGCTGCCGAGCTATTGGTTAGTTTAGTTATCACTAAAGCGACCAATAGTCGTGCACTTACACTGCATTAATAAAAAAGTGCTTCAATCTCGGAGAAAAATGACTTTTTCCCCATAGGTTCTTTATCAGACGCAGTACGAGTTAAAGTATCGAAAGGGAACATAGATGATATTCACATATTCCTACAGATCACCTTTATTTATATAGCACTTTATACAATACAGATCGTTTTAAAGCAGCTATGTAAGGTCACTTTTTTTCACACTGTCAAACGCTAAATGTACCAATGACCCATATACTGATAAATTCAACATTGACTTCTATGGTATGAGATGACTGGATTTTCTATTGAACTGAACTGCAGTGCTCCATCTCTTTTTAATATAGTGAATTAATCTACAAACTCCATCATAATGTACAATGTTTCCATCTAACATGTATTTTAAGCCGCAGCTTGTCATATTAATGGAGTGTTTTCACTCGTTAGCAGTAAACCGGTTAGCTTAGGCTACCTGTTCGACGATGTGGATGTCTTCGATGTGGAAACAGTGATCTTGATATGGATGTCTTATTTGTAAACATCCCTTTTCTCATAAAACTTGCAAGCTAAACTAGTAGTTGTACTGACAGTGTCATGTAAACATGGCTGAAGATGCAAAATGCAGAGGAACAGACAAATCAATTCAAACTTTTGACTTCGATCATTTAGTTCAAGTGATTCTCTAGCAAACAACAGTTAAAAAATGAGACATTTATTAACAAATTTCAACATAGCTTGTAATGATTTTAAAAGCTCATAATGATGGGTGAAACTGTGCTTTTTGAAACTCCTTATCAGTAACCACTGCACTGAAGATTGTGTTTCGAAGCACTCCTATCGGATCGCGTATTTTGAATCATTTGATTCACATTGGGACTTCAGTTCAAAGCATAAAAGCACATAGTGCAAATCACTTGAATTAGTTTGGAGCTTCAGAGATTTGCGAATCATTTGAATCGAAACTTCAAAGCAGGTTCGCAAATCAAAAGATTCGATACGTGCTCCGGCATGCCAACCTGATTAATAATGCAATAATAAGTATTATAATTTTATATGAATATTTTAGTAATTTTTTTTTATTGTATTCGACCATGTAAATTTCTAACATTCATGCCTATAATATCATTAAGGTTGACTCATGGCATCAAATGCACAGATGATCTATTAAGAGCAGGAAGATGAATGGACGTAAAGAGGGGTGGTAGTGATTGTCTGGTTTGTGTGGATCAGAGGTGAGCTCAGTGCAGTCGAGCAGCTCAGACTCTTCAGCCGGACAGAAATAGGATGAGAGGAATTAAAGGCCAGCGGGAGTGATGCTGCCCCATTTCCTGATGAAAAACAGCCTGTCTCGCAGAAGAACTGTTTCTCGGGAAGCTTACAGGCCTCACAGCGTCTGCAAATAAAGACTTAAAACAAGCTGAAAACAAGAAACAATCTCACTTTAACATATAACAATATGTTTATTATACACATGCGCTGCCACTTTAAATCCTCAGTCTTTAAACCCTGGCGGACTCTAATTTGCTGACAGTGTTGGTTTTTTTTGTAAATCATTCATGGCAGGAACATGTTATGTGAATGTTTCTTAGGTGGTTGCTAGGCAGTTGCTGTGGGGTTGTTTAGGTGTTCTGGTGGTTGCTAGTGAGTTGCTACAGGGTTGTTTAGGTGTGCAGGTGGTTGCTAGGGAGTTGCTCTGTGGTTGTTTAGATGTTCAGGTAAGTGCTAGTGTGTTGATAAGAGGTTTCTCAGGTGATCTGGTGGTTGCTAAAGAATTGCTATGTGGTTACTTGGGTTTCAGTTGGTTGTAATGGGTTGCTATGTGGTCGTCATGCGTTCAGGTGGTTGCTAAGGTGTTGCTATGTGGTTGTTTAGGTGTTCAGGTAGTTGATAGTGTGTTGATAAGTGGTTGATCATGTGTTTTGGTGGTTGTAAATGTGTTAATATGTGGTAATTCAGGTGTTCAGGTGGTTGCTATGTGGACTCTATTTGTTCAGGTGGTTGCAAGTGTGTTGCTATGTGTTTGTCTAAGGGTTCAGGTGGTAGCCAGGGTGTTTATATGTGGTAATTTAAGTAGTTGATAGTGTGTTGATAAGTGGTTGATCAGGCGTTCTTATGGTTGTTAGGGTGTTTATATGTGGTAATTTAAGTAGTTGATAGTGTGTTGATAAGTGGTTGATCAGGTGTTCTTGTGGTTGTTAGGGTGTTTATATGTGGTAATTTAGGTGGTTGAAAGGAAGTTGCTATGTGGTCGCTATTTGTTACGGTGGTTGCTAGTGTGTTTATATGTGGTATATGTGATGTGTTTAGGTGGTTGCTATGTTACTGATATGTGTCTGTTTAGGTATTCAGGTGGTTGCTAAGGTGTTGATATGTGGTCACTCAGGTGGTTGCTAGGGAGTTGCTATGTGGTTGTTTATGTGTTCCAGTTGTTGCTAGGGTGTTAATATGTGGTAAGTCAGGGGATTGCCAGGGAGTTGCTACAGGATTGTTTAGGTGGATGCTTGGGGTTTCAGGTGGTTGCTAGTGTGTTGCTATGTGTTTGTCTAAGGGTTCAGGTGGTTGCCAGGGTGTTTATATGTGGTAATTTAAGTGTTCAGGAGATTGCTAGGAAATAGCTATACGGCCATTATGTGTTCAGGTAGTTGCTAGGGTGTTGCTATGTGGTTGTTTAGGTAGGTGCTAGTGTGTTGATAAGTGGTTTCCCAGGTGTTCTGGGAGTTGCTATGTGGTCGTCATGTCTTCAGGAGGTTGCTAAGGTGTTGCTATGTGGTTGTTTAGGTGTTCAGGTAGTGTTCAGTCGTTGCTAGTGTGTTTATATGTGGTTGCTACAGTGTTGCTGTGTGTTTTTTTAGGTGTTCAGGTGGTTGCTAGGGAGTTGCAATGTGGTTATTTAGGTGTTCAGGTAGTTGTTTGTGTGTTGATAAGTTGTTTGATCAGGTTTTCTGGTGGTTGTTAGGGTGTTTATATGTGGTAATTCAAGTGTTCAGGAGATTGCTAGGGAATTGCTATATGGCCATTAGGGAGTTGTTATGTGGATGTTGAGGTGTTCAGGTGGTTGCTAGGATGTTGCTATGTGGAAGTTTAGGTGTCTGGGTGGTTGTTAGGGAGTTGTTATGTGGATGTTGAGGTGTTCAGTTGGTTGCTACGGTGTTGACGTGATTACTCATGTGGTTGTTGGGGAGTTGCTATGTTGTTGTTTAGATGTTGACATGGTTGCTATAGGGTTGCTCACGTGTTCAGGTGGTAGCTAAGGATTTGCTATGTGGAGGTTTATGTGTTCAGGTGGTTGCTAGGTTTTTGCTATGGATTTTAAAGATTGGAGGTGGTCAATGCTGGTTTGACAGTGATACTGCAGCTCTCCCATTCCCTGATGGAGAAAACATGCTTACAAAAACAGAAACAAAGAAAAGAGTCTGTTCACTAGACAGAAAGTATGAAAAAAGAGAGACTATACACTGCCATCAGCAGTGACTATCAGCACACTGGAGCAGACAGAAATATACACATATCACGTACACACTTCACATCACAACACCAAACAACAGCCTGAGGGGAAGAGTATATGCGGTCAGCGAATCCAGAGTTTGGCCGAACAGAGGAAAGTCAAAATATTGTCGGTGCCTTGGCATGGCCTCATGAATAAACTAGAATTTGTAGAATTTCATTTTGTGCTTGGTACAGGGTTTTCTGTTGTCTGAGACACCTGTTCCAAAAACAGCAAATTCAGTGGTTTGCAGAGCATAATTTCACCTCTCTGCCCAGACTGAAGCGTGTGACCCGACGCTGTGTGTTGAATAGCAGGGATGAGCAAAGGTGGAGCTGTTGTCTCTGAAAGCTACTCAATATCTGATCAATTCTGCTTCTTGCAATCACTGGAACTGATGCAGAATACGAATGAGCCACCTGTGAATTTGCGCTCTAGACCGCTGACGGTTCAGTGTCATATAAACTTCAGCACAACTTCAACAATGATGCTTTTATGCATGTGCATGTTGTACACAGTTTGGCTGTTACTTTGTCTTGGCTGTTTTTGCAGAATTAACTACTTGTATTTTGTTTCTGAATAAATCAGATGAATGACTCACTCAACAGTTTTCTTCCTTAATGAATCAGTGTTTATTAATGAATTGGTTAAATGATTCAGTGACTCACTCAAAAAATGTCATATTTTGTTGGACAGACAGACAAATATATAGACAAACAAATAGATGGATAGACAGACGGAAAGACAGATAGACAGACAAATATATAGACAGACAGATGGATATATATATATATATATATATATATATATATGGACCACAGGTGTCCAAACTTTTTCCTATGAAGGGCCAAAAATCAAACTTGATTGAGGACCGTGGGCCGATCATAAACACTGCATTATACCAAACTGTATTATATTAAAATTAAAATTTCCATAGTCCCTATCATTTATGAGTTACAAATATTTAAAAATAAATAAATAAAAATAAATCATTACTTTTATCACTTGCACATATTAACGCTCTGTTATTATTATTATTCATCAGTATCAGTACTTTGGGACTTGACTATGCGTGCACTAGACAGGTTGTCAGTCAATGCAGTTACATTGTTACGCCAGCAGGTCTTTATGTCTTTATGAGTAAACCGGTCTATTCAATACTATTAACTAATACACTTAAAAACGGTGATTCATTCAGGAATGAAATGAGGTGTTGAAATTAATTTAACTTTGAGAGCCACTTTATAAGGCTCAATCAACAATCAACATGTCGCCTGTGTAACGATGAAGATGATGTTTCATTTCATGCCACTCATTTAATGCAATGAACGGCACTGATGCCAGTCATGGGAAATTCCCTTAAACGCTGAAAGGATACTATGATGGATGGTGCATTCAAGTCATGTCAGATAGATAGTATTTCCGAATTGAGTGCACACGAACGCCACCACAAAGTCGTTATTACGCATTTTTTTTATTGCCATTTTTTCCCTTGTCTCATACATGCCATGGCAGGCCAAATTAAAGGGCACCCTAGTGTGGGCATCTCTGATATAGACATGGATATATAGACAGACTACAGATATATAGACAAGACAGAAGGATATATAGACAGACAGACAGACAGACAGACAGATGGATATATATATATAGACAGACAGACAGATAGACGAATATACAGACAGATAGATATATAGATAGACATGTAGACAGATGGATATATAGACAGACTACAGATATATAGATAAGACAGAAGGATATATAGACAGACAGACAGATGGATATATATATATAGACAGACAGATAGACAAATATACAGACAGATAGATATATAGATAGACATGTAGACAGATGGATATATAGACAGACAGACAGACGGATGGATATATAGACAGACAGATAGACAAATGCATAGATGGACAGACAGACAAATATACAGACAGACGGACAAATATATGGACAGACAGATATATAGATAGATATATAGACAAGACAGATGGATATATAGACAGACAGATATATAGATAGACAGATGGATATATAGACAGATAGACAGAGATATATAGTCACAGATAAACAGATATATAAACAGACAGATAGACAAACAGATATATAAACAGACAGACAAACGAATATATAGACAGACAGTTAGACAAACACATAGATGGACAGACAGACGGATATATAGACAGACGGACAAATACATAGACAAGACAGATGGATATAAAGACAGACAGATATATAGATAGATAGACAGACGGATATATAGACAGATAGACAGAGATATATAATCAGACAAATAAACAAATGGATATATAAACAAACAGACAGACAGACAGATGAATATATACACAGAGAGAGATAGACAAACGGATATATAAACAGACAGATGGATATATAGACAGAGAGATAGACAAATGGATATATAAACAGACACACAGATGGATATATAGACAGAGAGATAGACAAACGGATATATAAACAGACACACAGATGGATATATAGACAGAGAGACAAACGGATATATAAACAGAGAGACAGATGGATATATAGATAGAGAGATAGACAAACAGATATATAAACAGACAGACAGATGGATATATAGACAGAGAGATAGACAAACGGATATTTAAACAAACAGACAGACAGGTGATATATAGACAGAGATAGACAAATGGATATCTAAACAGACACACAGATGGATATATAGACAGAGAGACAGACAAACGGATATTTAAACAGACAGACAGATGGATATATAGACAGAGAGATAGACAAACGGATATATAAACAGACAGACAGATGGATATATAGACAGAGAGATAGACAAACGGATATATAAACAGACAGACAGATGGATATATAGACAGAGAGATAGACAAACGGATATTTAAACAAACAGACAGGTGATATATAGACAGAGATAGACAAATGGATATCTAAACAGACACACAGATGGATATATAGACAGAGAGATAGACAAATGGATATATAAACAGAGAGACAGATGGATATACAGACAGAGAGATAGACAAACGGATATATAAACAGACAGACAGATGGATATATAGACAGAGAGATAGACAAATGGATATATAAACAGACAGATGGATATATAGACAGAGAGATAGACAAACGGATATCTAAACAGACACACAGATGGATATACAGACAGAGAGATAGACAAATGGATATATAAACAGACAGACAGATGGATATATAGACAGAGAGATAGACAAACAGATATATAAACAGACAGATGGATATATAGACAGATAGACAAACGGATATATAAACAGATGGATATATAGACAGAGATATAGACAAACGGATATATAAACAGAGAGATATATAGTCAGAAATACAGACAGACGGATATATAGATAGACTTTGACGGATAGATAAATAGAAAGACAAATAGATATGCAGACAGACAGATTGATACATAGACAGACAGAGGAATAGATAGAAAGATCAGAGACAAATAGATAGATGGACAGACAGACAGACAGCCAGGAAGACGGAAAGATAGACAGACAGACAGACACAGAGAGATAGATAGATAGATAGATAGATAGATAGACAGATTGTTAGAATTAAGCATCATGTCATTCAGAACAAATGAGTAAGTGTGAGGTTTCAGACACTCAGCTTTTCCAGCACTTACACAATAGTGTGTGAAATGCAGGGAAACTGCCTGGACGCGTTTGTGGAAAACGAAGCTCTGGAATCTCCGGAGCTGAATGATGTCTTTGTTTAAATGCCGCGTGTATCGCACACTCACACAAGCGCGGGTAAATAAAACCAGACACCTCCAACGGCACAAGCCTCTATCTGTGATGACCTGATGATCGTGATTGGAACTACACCAGTCTGTGAATCAGACTCAGGTTAACGTGCAGATGGAAACCTGCTGCTAGACGTGATCTCAGGATGCTTAATCAAAACCCAAACACATTAGCATAATCATTTAACCGCTGTTAAGGATCCAGAGGTCGAGTGATCTGAAATCAGCCGGAGCGAGATGCTCAGAGCTACAAGTGAAATGTCAAACTGGCCCCGGATCTGAGCGCTCAGGGCAACTACAAACACACACTCACATCTTCCCAAGAGCCCACAGCTGGCAGTGAGCGAACAGATGCTGGTGTAATTATAGCGTGTAATGACACCCGGCAAACACACACACACACACACACACACACACACACACACACACACACACAGAGTTGCATTTCGGATGCTTAGCAGATGCTGTAACGCTGAGCGGAGTGTGTAGGCTGGGACTGTTTAACGCTGGAATAAACATCATCAGGGTGAAAGAGAGGAAAAGAGAGAAGAAGTAGGCCAGAGAATGAGGTAGATGAGAGACAGATAAACTCAAACGCACACACACACACACACACACACACACACACACACACACACACACACACACACACACATTCAGCTGAGCTAAAAACCCAAACTTAAAGGGACAGTGCACCCAAAAATGTAAATCGTCATCCTTTACTCACCCAAGTCGTTTCAAACCTGTATGAGGTTCTTTTATCTGTTGAACACAAATGAAGATATTTTGAAGAATCCCAGGAAACAAACAGTTGACGGCACCCATTGATTTTAATAGTATGGGAAAACATAGCATGTAAGTCCATGGGTACCGGCAACTGTTAGATTCTTTGAAATATCTTTAGTGTTCAACAGATGAAAGAAACTCATACAGGTTTGGAAGATGTGGAGGGTGAGTAAAGGAGGACAGAATTTAAATTTTTAGGTGAACTGTCCCTTTAAACCAGTCTTACATAGTTTGCTGGACTTATCTAGAAACCAGTATTTTTAGGCACTTTTTAGGCTTATTATGCAAACAGATGGAAATGTTTAAGTGCAATTCAATACATAAATCTTAAATTTAACTGTATTTTTTTGAGAGTATTGAGTTGAATGGGTGCCGTCAGAATGAGAGTCTAAACAGCTGATAAAAACATCACAATAATCCACAAGTAATCCACACCACTCCAGTCCATCAGTTAACATCTAGAGAAGCCAAAAGCTGCATGTTTGTAAGAAACAAATCCATCATTAAGACATTTTTAACTTCAAACTTGCTTCTGGCCAAAATATAAGGTCGTAATCCATAATAACACTTCCTTTAGTGAAAAACTCTATCTCCTGGTGACTTTCACATCAAAATTCACCCACATATTTGTTTAGAGCTGTTTTGGATGTTTTTATCAGCTGTTTGGACTCTCATTCTGACGGCACCCATTCACATCCATTTGTGAGTGACTGATGTAATGCTACATTTCTCCAAATCTGATGAAGAAACAAACTCGTCTACATCTTGGATGGCCTGAGAGTGAGTAAATATTCAGCAAATTTTTATTTTGGGTGAACAATGCAATGCAGTATCTGTTTTAAGAAAGATCTAGAAGTGAAATGATGCTAAAAGTGTAGAGGAGATCCCACAAATAAACCTGTCATCTCGATCTCCTGCCGGCACAAATATAAAAACAGCTTCCAGCTCCTTCTGGTGTAATTCAGACAAAGTGAATTAACATTGAGCAGAATTGATCCCTGTCTGATATAAATAAAACATGCCGCACAATAACATACACAGCAGATAGTGCTGATCCAGAGGCGCTGGACAGGAATCGATGGGTTGAGCTGGACACAGCCACAACACGCATGAATATTGCATTCGATTTCCTCAGTGGTCCAGTGCACTCATGCTCCTGCAGACAGAATGACGTCACATGCTGCTTCAAATCGGTTTAGTGTGCTTGAAAATAGAAACTGTTACATCATTTTATAATTACAGGTTTATATACAGTCATGATGCAAGCGAATATAATGATGCAAAAAAAGAAAAAGTTCACTGCAAAAAAACAAAACAAAACAAAAACAACAAACAAAAAATGAAATAAATGTATGGAAAGTGGTTTGGAAAAGGATTAATGAATGAAAATTACAAAATGAAGAATAAAATATTAATAATACTAATAAAATAACTCACAATGACATAACTGGTTTGGAAAATAATTGGATAAAAATGCAAAAAATAAAATAAAATAAAAAAAACCCCACTGCAATTAAATTTTTTTAATTAATAATCAAATAAATACAATAAAAAGATAAAATAAAAACAATACCTCACAACCCTAAAAGGTAATTGATTTGGAAAATACATGGATGGATGAAAAACAAAAAATAAAAAAATAAAATAAAAAAATAAAACACTGCAATTAAAAAAAATGAAATTAATAATCAAATAAATACAATAAAAAAATAAAATAAAAAAACAACAACTCACAACCCTATAAGGTCATTGATTTGGAAAATAAATGGATGGATGAAAAACAAAAATAAAAAAAAAATAAAAATAAAAATAAAAACACAGCAATTAAAAAAATAAAACTAATAATCAAATAAATACAATAATAAAATAAAATAAAAACAATAACTCACAACCCTAAAAGGTAATTGGTTTGGAAAATTAATGGATGGATGAAAAATAAAAACAAAATCAAAAGAAAATAAAAGAATAAATAAAATAAAATAAAAGCCCACAACTGTACATAGGGAAAGCGGTATGGAAATAGATAAAAAAAAACAAACAAAAAAAAAACACTACACTTGGAAAATGGATGGATGGAAAAAATAAATAAAATAACATTTAATTAAAGAAAATCCTCAAACCTAAAATAAAAAAGTTAATATTATGTTATATTAGAAACTACCTTTAGAAATGCCTCGAAAATTTAATAAAAATAAAACGTTTAAATTGAAGTTCTAAAATTTACTAGAACTATACTGCACTAAAAATAAATTAAAGCTACATGGGAAAAAAAAAAAACTAATAAAAATGAAAAAAGCACAACAATAAAAAAAAAGGAAATGGCAAAAATTAAAGTTGATTAAAAATATCAATAAATACTATAACATAAATAATAAATATACATATATATATATAAATAAATATAACAACTGATCTGTCAATTTGATTTAAATGGAGGAAAAAAACTACAAAGTGCACCTTTAAAATCAACATGAAATTAAATCTTTTATCAAGATAATACAAATACGAATTGCTCCACCTCTTTTCAGCATCCAAATCGATTTCTCATGAACACGGTTAAAAATAAAAGTCCCGTCTGATATTTTTTTACATTGAATATCGTTTCCCAAAAAAAACCCCAGCAGATTATAGAAACTAAATGTGTTGTGAATGCAGTTTCATGTTGATTTTAAGGTTAAAATGGCATATTTTCAGCAGAAACACATATGAATCCATGAGTAACACGTATGTGAACAGACCTGAGCTCTTGAAGACTGTAGAGAGTGTTTTGAGCTGAAGCGCCGCTGGGCCGTCAATTCCCTCCTCACACTTCACAGATAACCTTGGACACAAAACATGAATATGGAGAGAGAGTCTCATGAATAAATAATCATGTGCACCGCAGAACAGCAGGAGCACAGAAAGAGGTGGAGGAGAGAGAGAACACAAGCAAAGAACCACGAGTTGGAGATGGTTTTTGACTGGGGTTTTGTGTATTTCGCAACTGGTATGAAAGTCAATTGTTATTGATGATGCATCATGATCATATATCAGGAGCGTACACTTACAGAAAGGGTCAATTCTAATAAAAGCAGGCAACATTAAACATCATTTGCAACTGGTTTTACTTCCATCTTTTTCTAGTGAAATGGATTTTTAATTAGAATATACGCAGATCGGGCCTTGATTTATCTGTGAGGATTGATCGCATGAAAAAAAAAAAAAACTGATCATGTACAAATTATTAGTGTACATTTAATTTATTTTTTTATGGAAATTTTTAATCCTAATAATAAATACAAAAGATTTGAAATAAAATACGTAAAATAAGAAAATTCTAAAATAATATAAAAACAAATTAATGTTTAAAAATAAAAAAAAAACAAAATTGCAGTTTGGAAAACGAAATGGCAAGATGATTGGAAAATGGATGGATGCATTAAATAAAAAATTAAATTATAAAGTTAAAATTAAATAGTGCTTTGATGGATCATTCACAATAATACTAGGAATGTGTATTAGGAAAGTAATGTAAAATAAAATAAAAATGGATGAATGAATGAAAAAAAATATATTAAAAAATAAATTAAAAAATAAATAAAATAAAAACCTGCGCCCCTACAAATGGCAAGAAGTTTGGAAAATGGATGGATGCATAAAAAAAATAAAACATAAAAAAATCGAATGAAATGTTTTAATTTTAATTAAGTGTTTTAATTTTCATTCATAATAATACAAGGAATATGTATTACAAAAATTACACAGTCAAGTCAAGTAAAATAAAATAAAAAAATGGATAAAAGTGTGAAAAAATTAAATTTAATAAAATAAAACAAAAGCCTGCAACCCTACAAATGGGAAAAATTTGGAAAATGAATGAATGCAAAAAAAAAAAAAAATAATAATAATAATAATGTTATTAAAATAAAAAATGGATTCAAAAAATGGATGAATGAATGAATGAAAAAAAAAAAGATAAAATAAAATTGATGAATGGGAAAAAAAATAAATAAAAAAATAACAATAACAATAAACTAAATGGATGAATGAAATATAAAATAAAATAAATAAATAAAATAAAACATAAAATAAAGTTATTGAAATTAAATAGTGTTTTGATGAATCATTCACAATAATACAGAAATATGTATTACCAAAAGTAAACTGTCAGGTCAAGTAAAATAAAATAAAAAAATGGATAAAGTAAAATAATAAAATGGATGGATGGAGAAAAAGAAAAATCCAGTAAAAAATGGATGCATAATTCAAATGAAATAAATGAATGAAAAAATGTAATTTAATAAAATTTAATTTAATAAAATAAAACAAAAGTCCACAACCCTACAAACGAGAAGAAGTTCGGAAAATTAATGAATGCATAAAAAAGACAAAAAATTATGTTATTAAAATAAAAAATGGATTTTAAAAAATGGACGAATTAATGAAAAAAAAAGTAAATTAAATAAAATAAATGGACGGGAAAAAAATAAAATAAAACAAAATAAACCCCTACAAATGGGAGGAAGTTTGGGGAAAAAATAGATGCATTAAAAAAAACATAAAACAATGTTACTAAAATAAAAATGGATAAAAAAATGGACGAATGAATGAAAAAAAATGGATGGATGGGAAAAAAATAAAATAAAATAAAAAACACATAACCTAAATGGATGAACAAAAAATAAAATAAAATAAAATAAAATAAAGCAACCCTACAAATGGCAAAAAGATTGGAAAATCCTATAAAAAGTGGTTTGGAAAATAGATGCAAGGATTTTAAATAAAAAAACTTTAAAAATGAAATATGAAGTTAAATAAAATAAAACAACCCTATATAGTTTGAAAAAATGGTGGATAAAATATAAAATAAAAGCCATTAGTAAGTATTGTGGTGGTGCATGGGAAAATGAAATGCAGCAACAACCAAATATGTTCAAACACACCACAAGAAAACTTGATTTTAATGGCATGTAAAGCATATAATGCTAATGTTAACTACTTGTTCCTTTCTCTCCTGCATTTTCAAGTCTCTCTTTCTTCATGCGTCCAGCTGTGGTCAGTAATGGAGAATGGGGTCGGGTCAGTCTGCACCACACAGACTCTTGCTCATGAATAAATCACCAGTCCAGACACAAACCCAGGCCACATCAACCCCAATACGACGATGGAGGAGACGTGGAGGAAGCGTGAATCATCCTACAGCAGAGCAGGATTGTATGAGCGTCTATCCAGATCCTCTTGAAGAAAAGACTGAACTGAAAGTGACTCATGTGATCTGATCAAGGCTGTCAGGAAAACACAAAGGCAGTGTGTGATTTTCAGGAGACTCAGTCTGAGCTTGCTTCTAGCTTCTGAGGTCTTAAAGTATGGGTTAAAGGAGCAGCTAAAAGGCCTTTCCACACATTTAGCCTGGAAATAAGGCCATGGGCTTCTATTGTTTTAATAACAAGACAATAATAGTGAATAAAGACTGACTATAATGTACTAAAGTCTCTTTGAAGGCAAGTCACTTTTATCTTAGCTGATTTAAAAACTGATTTGAGTCTGTTTTATTTGATGTTGCAGGTTGTATGTTTTTTATTTTATTATTTTATTTTTATTATCCATCCATCCATTTTATTTTATTTTATCCTTTTTTTATTCATTCATAGAATTTTAATTCTATTTTATTTTACATCATATTTTATTTTATTTAATTCATACATCTATTTTCTAAAACACTTTATATAGGATTGCAGTTTTCGTCCTTTATTTTATTTTTATCCATTTAAACATTTTCCATATTTGTACCGTAAGTTTTATTTGACTTCATTTTATGTTATTTTATTTTATCTTTTTTTTTTCATTCATTCAAAATGCTTGCACTGTGGGGTCATATGTTTTGTTTTGTTTTCATTTTAAGGTCATGGATTTTTTTTTATTTAAAATGTAATTATATTTTATTTTACATCATATTTTATTTATTTTTTATGTTTTTAAACCCATGCATCTATTTTCGAAACCACTTTACATAGGATTGCAGGTTATTTTTAATTTTGTTTTATTAAAATTTTTATCCATCCATCCGTTCTCCAAATTGCTTGCACTATACGTTAAATGGGTTATGTTTTGTTTTCATTTTTAGGGTCATGGATTTTATTTTATTTAAATTTTTATTATATTTTATTTTACATCATATTTTATTTTTATAGGTTTTTTTTATCCATGCATCTATTTCCAAATTTCTAAATTTGTACCACGGGTTTTATTTGATTTGATTTTTCATCCATTCCTCTCACAATTTACTACTTATAGGGTTATGTGTTTTATTTAATTTTATATGATATTATTTAATTTTATTTTTTAGTTGCTGGCAGTTTTAAACATGTACAATGTTTTTTGTTATTTATTTTTATTTAATTTAATTTAGTTTTAGGGTCATGGGTTTTATTTTGTTTTATTTTATTTACATTTTTATTATATTTTATTTTAGATGTTCATATTTTATTTGAATTAAATTATTATTATTTTTAATCCATGCATCTATTTTCCATTTTTTGCAGACTTTATTTTAATCCAAACCCATTTTATATAGGATTGCTGGTTATTCTTTTTATTCTACTTTATTTTATTTTATTTTATTCATTTTCCAAATTGCTTGTGCTATGGGGTAATTATGTTTTATTGTATTTTTAGGGTCATGGGTTTTTTTTCTTTTAATTTTTTATTATATTTTATTTTAGATGTTCACAACACATTTTATTTGAAGCATTTGAATTAATATTTCTTTTAATTTATGCATCTATTTTCCAAATCACTTTATATAGAATTGCAGGCTATTCTTTATTTTATTTATTTTATTTTTTATCCATTCCTCTAACCATTTTCTACTTGCACTGTAGGGTCATGTTTTATTTAATTTAATGTACTTTTATTTTACTTTATGTGTTGCTAACACACACACAATAGTCAAAGGGTCGTGTTTTATCACCTTGTCCTCATTGCACAACGAAAAAGCGAGTGTTCTTCCACCTGTCTGGTGTGTATGTGTCCCTGGGCCTGTGTTTGCCCCATGTTAAAACGCGCTGGGATTGCAGGCTGAAAGTCAAGGTCATCTGGGTAAAAGCCTCTGGGAAAATGAACAAGGCTGTACCGTGAACATGATACTCTGCTTGCCAGCTCTCGCTTTCTACAGAAACATGAGCAAAACGAGAGGGCCGTTACAGTTCGGTAGCTTTAGCTGACGCTAACATGATGCAACAGTGAACCAGGCTTTCAGCTTAATGCCTGAAAAACACCTGACAGACTTATTTATCTGGACTGTATCTTTAAGGACTGCAAACTTTCTGTATTTCTTAACCTTTGGCAGTTGAAATGTTTGAAGACAGAGATAACATTTCAAAATTCAGGTGATATTCCATGCATACAACAAGTTTTTATGTTTTGCACACTATACATACTGCATACTTCAAAAATAACATGGGTAGCATGCTATTCCATAATAAATCCTTGGATGAATGGCGCAAAACCATGGCATAAAGCCATAAAACTCACCTCCCTTTAAGATGATCACACTACTGACTCATTTCTATCGCGGTGAGCTGCTGACAAGATAAAGACAGTCAAAAATGACATTGATTGATCCGTGCTCCTCCATGTCACACCTGGAAACTCAGCGCAGAGTCTTAACTGAAAAGGTGACGATTATCTTTGCAAAAGAGGGTGTTTATTCAATTATTGTTGAGCTCTGATGAGTCATTATCTGATCGCTGTAAAACGACTCATTAAAAACTCCTCGGATGATGAAGACGTCTGTATAGTCGCGCTGTGAACAGAGAGAGATATGTTATGGAAGCCTGTTTCCACCACAGGATAAAGAATAGAAAGGTAATTGTGACTTTTTAACCTACAATTTAGACTTTTCTAACAGAATTGAAAATACAAACTCAGAATTCTGACTTTTTTCCTTAGAATTCTGAGTTTACATCTTGCAAATCTAAACGAATAAGTATTTTATTATAAGCTATTCTGACTGTTTTAAATCTTGCAATTCGGTTTTTCACCATGGTATGAAAAAAAAAAACTAATTGCAATTTATCTCACAATTGTGACCTTTTTCTCACAAGTGTGAGCTTGTATCTCACAATTCTGAGTTTTTTTTCTTGCAATTCAGACTTTTTTCTCACCTTCTATCAAAATTATTTTTGACTTTTTTTCTCTGAATTTTGAATTTATTTCTCGCAGTTTTGACTTTAAACTCAGAATTGCTAAGATTGTGAGAAAAAGGTCAGAATTGTGAGACAAATTACAATTTCATTTTTTATTTTTAATTCTGTGGTAAAAAAAAAAAAAAAAAAAAAAAAAAAAAAAATTGTGAGATTCAAACTCACAATTCTAATAAGAAAAGTCAGAACTGTGAGAGAAAAAGACGTAATTACCTTCACTGTAAAAAATCACAGTGAATTTAACAGTAAAAAACTGTAAAAATTATACAGTTCAAAACTGTTAAATGGTTAACGGTAAAAGACTGTAAAATGTACCAGAATTCCCTGCGTTACATTTTTCTAAATTGGATGTGTTTTTGTTGAAATAACTATTTCTTAGTTTTTTTCTTAGCAGTTTTGTACATTAGGGTTGTATGTTACATCTAATGTTGTTAAATGAATGTTTATTGCATTATTTCGGTTTCATGTGTGTTAGCATGATGGTGTTCAGTGTTTGTGTGAATGACACTGTGCACCTTCTATATATGTTAAGATTTAAAAGCTGCTTGTGATGGGCTTTTCTTTATCATGTGACTTTCTCATCACCACCTGGTTTTGGTGGTTATCAGTGTATTACAAAGGTATAAAACAGATTTCAGTACTTCAATAGGTTGGTACATTACAGTTATATCAGTTAATGAAATTACGGTATTTACTTGTAAATTTAACTGAAAACCGTAAACTGTAAAATGTTGCTACCATATTTTTTCAACCACAGCTGCCGGTTTTCAACCGTAAATTTCACAGAATTTTTTTTACAGTGTTGTTTATTTTTAATTCTGTGGTGGAAAACAAAACTGAAAAGATGTGAAAAAAGAATTGTGATATATTAATTTAGAATTGTGAGATATATAAGAAATATGAACTCAGAATTGCAAGCTACAAACTCATTGTGAGAAAAAGGTCGGAATTGTGAGAGAAAAAAATGGCAATTATTAATTATTTTCGCAATTCTGAGCGTGTCTCAAAATCTTGACTTTTTTCACAATCGATAGTTTACATCTTGCCATTGTGACTTTTTTTCTCACAACAGACAGTTTGTATCTCATAATTATGAGTGTTTTTCTTGCAATTTAGGATTTTTCCATTTCAAAATTATTTTTGTCGCTTTTTCTCTGAATTCTGAATTTATTTCTTGCACTTTTGACTTTTAAACTCAGAATTGCTAGCTACAAACTCACAATTGTGAGAAAAAGGTCAGAATTGTGAGATAAAAAGTTTAAATTATCTTTTTTATTTTTAATTCTGTGGCAGAAACAAAATAGAATTGTGAGATTTAAACTCAGAATTCTGTCAGAATTGCAATACTTAGTTAAAACTTTTTTTTTTTTTGCAAACCTGAGTTTACATCTAGCAATTCTGATTTGTTTTTGTTTTTTTTGCAATTCTGAGCTTGTGTCTCAAAACCTTGACTTTTTTAACAATTTATAGTTTACATCTTGCCATTGTGACTTTTCGCCTCACAATTGTGAGATTGTATCTCACAATTCTGAGTTTTTTTCTTGCAATTTGGGCTTTTTTCTCACCTTCTATCAAAATTATTTTTGACGATTTTTCTCTGAATTCTGAATTTATTTCTCGCACTTTTGCTAGCTATTGCTAGCTACAAACTCACAATTGTGAGAAAAAGGTCAGAATTGTGAGATAAAAAAATTGCAATTATCTTTTTTATAATTTTTTTATAATTCTGTGGCAGAAACAAAACAGACTTGCGAGATTTAAACTCAGAATTCTGAGAAAAAAAGTCAGAATTGCAACACTTAATTAGAACTCCTTTTTTTTTCGCAAATCTGAGCTTGACTTTTTCACAATTTATAGTTTATACCTTGCCATTGTGACTGTTTTTTTTTCTTGCAATTCAGACATTTTCCTCACCTTCTATCAAAATTATGTTTGACTTTTTTTCTCTGAACTCCGAATTTATTTCTTACAGTTTTGCTTTTTAAACTCAGCATTGCTAGATACAAATTACAATTTCATTTTTTTTTTTTAATTCTGTTAAAAAAAAACAAAAAAACTGTGAGATTTAAACTGTGACGACTGTGAAAAAAAGACATAATTACCTTGGTTATTTTTAATTCTGTGGTGGAAAACAAAACTCCAAGTTTAAATCTCACTTTTTTTTTTGTTTCTACCACAGAATTAAAAATAAAAAAACAATTAAATAAATGTTGAAATAAAATTGCAATTTATCTCACAATTCTGAGTTTTGAAGTCAAAACTGCAAGAAATATTTAGAATTTAGAGAAAAAAAGTCAAACAAATTTTGAGAGAAGTTCAGAATGGTGAGAAAAAACTCAGAATTGCAAGACACAAACTCTCAATTGTGAGAAAAAAAAGTCAAGATTTTGAGATATAAGCTCAGAATAGCAAGAAAAAAATCAGAATTACGAGATGTAAATTGTTGACTTTTTTCTCAGAATTCTGAGTTTAAATCTCGCAATTCTGTTTTGTTTCTGCCACAGAATTAAAAATAAAAAAGGAAATTGCAAATTTTTATCTTATAATTCCAACCTTTTTCTCACAATTTTTTCTAAAAATTCATCTTTTTTCTAAGAATTCTGAGTTTGCATCTTGCAGTTCTGATATTCAATTTGATTTTCAAAAAATTTCAAAAAATTAAAAAAATTAAAAAATCTGAATTGCAAGATGTAAACTTCAAATTCAAGTTCATATTTCAAGTTTACATCTTGCAGTTCTGATTTTTAAATTTAAACTTTTCCCCAAAATTCTAATCTGACATCTCACAATCCTAAATGAATATATCACAATTCAGTTTTTTCCCCCTCAGAATTGAGTTTACATCTCACACTTTTTTTTTCCACCATGGAATTAAAAATAAACGAGGGAATTGTGACGTTTTTGTCAGAACTGCAAGTTTGCATCTCACAATTCTAAATGAATGCATCACAAAACCTTTTTCTCAGAATTCTAAGTTTAAAATCTCACAATTCTGTGTTTCTTTTCTCTCACAGAGTTCAAAATGAAAAAAGGTAATTGCAACTTTTTATCTCACAATTCTGACCTTTTTCTCACAAGTGTGAGTTTGTATCTCACAATTCTGAGTTTAAAAGTCAAAATTGCGAGAAATAAATTCAGAATTCAGAGAAAAAAAAGAGAGAAGGTGAGCAACCGTAACTAAGGAGACAAACAAAAAAAGTAAAAATTGCAAGATGTAAACTTCAAATTGCAAGAAATACATTCAAAATTCTGAAATGGTAAGAAAAAGTGAAAAAAGAGAAAAGAAAAAAGAAAAATTGCACAATGTTAACTTCAAATTCAAGTCCATATTTCAACATTCTGACTTTATCCCTCAGAATTCTGAGTTTACATCTTGCAGTTCTGATTTTTAAATTTCAACTTTTTCCCAAAATTCTAAACTTATATCTCAAAATTCCAAATATATCACAATTCAGTTTTTGTCCTCAGAATTTTGAGTTCACATCTCGCAGTTGTTTTTCATCACAAAATGAAAAATAAACAAGATTACTGCAACTTATCTCACAATTCTGAACTCTTTCTCACAAATGTGATTTCATATTTCAAGAACTAATTGTAATATATGAAGAAAATAGTAAGATATTAATATTGAAAAGATATTGTAGAGATAAGTCTAAATTCATTTTTTAGTTTTTTATCCCATGGTTTCCATAAAATATCCCAGAAACAATTTATTAGAGACATATAGTATTCTATACAAACAGAATATTCTGTTCTCTTCCATTTTGTTCTATTCTGCATGCGTTTTCTACTGATGCAGATTTCTGTCTGTGTGCTGTGAGATTTTCTTGTGATGATGTTGTTTCAGTAATTGTTTATATTTGCTGCAGAAATCCTGGCAGGACTGTGTGGAGCTCGAGGGATTGAGGGAAATGAAAGTTTGGCATAATAAAAGTGTTTTTTCCACAACACGCCTCACAAGGCTCATTAAAGACAGCCGTGTTTCCCCAGAACAGTAAAAACACTTCCAGCACAGACATGAGCACATCAACACACACGTTACATCTGTAATGCACAATTCGGAGTATAAAACTAGCATTTACTTTTGATATATTAACACGACTACACATCAGACAGGAGAGTAAATCAACTTCAGTGGATTTAAATTAGAAAAATGATGTGTATTGATGTCTTTCTGTGGTTCAAATAAAATTTGTTCTGATGTTCATTCATGTTTTCGTTCATCAAGAAGAAAAGACAGACATAGCAACCGTAACTAAGGAGACAAACAAAAAAAGTAAAAATTGCAAGATGTAAACTTCAAATTGCAAGAAATACATTCAAAATTCTGAGAAAAAAGTCACAATTTAGAGACAGAAGGTCAGAATGGCAAGAAAAAACTGAATTGTGAGAAATAAATTCAGAATTGCGAGCAAAAATGTCAGCACTGCAAGAAAAACTTTTGAAGAATGCAAAAAATTAATTCAGAATTCATAGAAAAATTCAAAATTTAGAGAAAGAAACAGAATTGCGAGAAACAAATCTGAATTGTGAGAAACAAAGGTAAGAATTGTGAGAAAAATATCAAAATTGCAACATGTAAACTTCAAATTGCAAGAAAAAAGTCATAATTGTGTAAAATAAATTCAGATAAAAAAAAGTCAAAATTTAGAGATGGAAGGTCAGAATTGTGTGAAATAACTTCAGAATTCTGAGAAAAAAGGTCAAAATTTTAAGGCAGAAGTCAGAATTGCTAGATGTAAACTTCACATTGCGAGGAAAAAACCCTCAGAATTGTTGGAAATAAATTCAGAATTCAGAGAAAAAAGTCAAAATTTAGAGACAGAAGCTCAGAATTGCAAGAAAAAAACAGAATCGCAAGAAAAAGTCAGAATTGCTAGAAAAAACTTCACGTTGCGAGAAAAAAAACTCAGAATTGTTAGAAATAAATTCAGAATTCAGAGAAAAAAGTCAAAATTTAGAGACAAGGTCAGAATTCCTAGAAAAATGTCTGAATTTGAAATATGAACTCAGAATTGCGATAGAAAAACTTGTACAAATGTGAAAGACAGTCAGAATTGTGAGAAAATAAATTCAGAATTCCGAAAAAAGTCAACATTGTGAGATATAAGATCAGAATTACGAGAAGAAAAATCGAATCGTAAAAAAAGTCTGAATTGCGAGATGTAAACTCAGATTTGTGAGAGAAAATTACAAGATGTAAACTTCAAATTGCAAGAAAAAAGTCAGAATTTTGTGAAATAAATTCAGAATTCAGAGAAAAAAGTCAAAACTTTGAGACAGAAGAATGGTGAGAAAAAAGCCAGAATCACAAGAAAAAAGTCAGAATTGTAGAAAAAAAAGACAGAAGTGCTAGACGTAAACTTCACATTGCGAGAAAAAAAAGTCAGAATTGTTAGAAATAAATTCAGAGAAAAAAAGTCAAAATTTTGATATATAAGCTCAGAATTGTGAGAAAAAAAACTGAATTGTGAGAAAAAAGGTAAGAATTGTGAGAAAAAAGTAAAAATTGCAAGGTGTAAACTTTAAATTGTGAGAAATAAATTCAGAATTCAGAGGAAAAAGTCAAAATTTAGAGATAGAAGCTCATAATTGTGAGAAAAAAGTACAAATTGCAAGATGTAAACTTCAAATTGTGAGAAAAAAAGTCAGAATTTTGTGAAATAAATTCTGAATTCAGAACAAAGTCAAAATGTAGAGACAGAAGCTAAGAATTGTGAGAAAAACATCAGAATTTCAGGAAAAAGTCAGAATTGTGAGAAAAAAGTCAGAATTGTGAGATTTACATTCAGAATTCAGAGAAAAAAGTTAAAAATGTAGAGACAAGCTAAGAATTGCGAGAAAAAACTCAGAATTGTTACAAAATAAATTCATTAATTTAGAGAAAAGTCAAATTTTTTAAATATAAGGTCAGAATTGCAAAAGAAATTACAAGATGTAAACTTCAAATTGCATGAAAAGTGTGTGAAATAAATTCCGAACTGAGAGAAAAAAGTCAAAATTTAGAGATAGAAGTGCAGAATTTTGAGAAAAAAAATCTGAATTTTGAGAAAAAAGGTAAGAACTGTGAGAAAAAATTAAAAATTGCAAGATGTAAACTTCAAATTGTGAGAAAAAAGTCAGAATGCTGAGAAATAAATTCAAAATTCAGAGAAAAAAAGTCAAAATGCACAGATAGAAGCTCAGAATTGTGAAAAAAATCTGAATTGTGAGAACAAGTACAAATTACAAGATGTAAACTTCAAAATGCACTAAAAAAGTCTTAGAGTCAGAATTATTAAAAATAAATTCAGAATTCAGAGGGAAAAAAGCCAGGCAGAAACTGTGAGAAAAAAGAATTGCAAGAAAAAAGTCAGAATTGTGATACATTAACTTCACATCCATATTAAAGAGCTGTGTTATGGCAGGAACCAAGAGCCAGATTTACTAAAAAAAAGGGCAAATTAGCGTGAGAGCACAATCCCATAAAATCACCGATAGAAATAAAAATTTCTGCGGTTGATCTACTCACAATGACAAAAAGAAAGAATAGATTATTAGAATTAGCGTCATTTACTAACAACACAAATGCCAAATGTGTTGAGACGTGCTTTTTTGGCTGCAAATGCAAGTAACTTGACTACCGCAAGCTAAATCATATCATGTGTTTCATTTAAATACTCTCCTAAAGTCCTACGAATGCATATGCAATAAGGATTTTATTAATTTTTTATTAATAAGGCAATTATTAATTTTTCACTGCATCTTCAGTAACTCTTTACGCAGACATTAAGTCTTTATTTTTCTTTACAAGAAGTGTAAATGTCTTAAACAGGAGCCACAGACGTACTCAAATCACAACTCACTTGGCCCCGTCTCAACCCACAAGAGCCTCTAAATGATTAAAAAACGGGTAAAAACGGACAGGAAAGAGAAAACGAGGGCCTCCATCAGCTAAGAGACCAGGCATGAATGGCAAACATGTACAAGTGCAAATGAACTCCTGGAGAGACACAGAAAGACAGGAGGAATGTGTTCATTCGCTCCTTCAGGGGCCCCAAACTCAGGGGTCATTGAGGATAAAACCCTAATAACGTCAGTTACACTCCTTTCTGTGAGTTTACATGAAGCAGAGCAGGAGAAAAATTAGATTTACACATGAAAGAGAAACGATTTACATCCTTTACGTACAGCAGGTCATGATATCTCACTTCCCTATGAGTATTGAATCACACAAACGCTTTAAAGCTGAAACAGTGAATCCTCGAAAATAATTAACATGCAGATAATATTTCACTGCAAAATAATAATTGTCATTAAAATAATGTCGTACAGATAGACTTCATTTTACACACACACACACACACACTGTAAAAAAAACAACTTAAAAAGTTTTTTCTATTCTACATTTACATTAAGACATTTAGCAGACGCTTTTATCCGAAGCGACTTACAAAGAAGAACAATGCAAGCAATCGAAATCGAAAACAAAAGAGCAACAAAATATGCAAGTGCTATGACATGTCTCATATAGCCCAACGCAGTACATGTAGCAAGTATATACAAAATAAATAAAAGAAAATAGATAGAGCACGCTAGTGTTAGCTTATTTGTTAATTGTAAAGAGAGAAACTAGTGTTAATAGTGTTAGTGTTTTTTTTTATTAGAGAAAACAAGCAGTAAGTGAATGGATAGAGTACAAATCTAAAAGAGCATAATTTAAAGAATAGAATTAGAAAAGACTGTGCTAGAGTTAGAGGGTTAAATAAAGATGGAAAAGATGAGTTTTTAGCCGATTCGTGAAGATGGCTAAGGACTCAGCTGTTCGGAGCGAGTTGGGCAGGTCATTCCACCAGGAGGATACATTTAATGTGAAAGTCCGTGAAAGTGATTTTGTGCCTCTTTGGGATGGCACAATAATGCGCCGTTCACTTGCAGAACGCAAGCTTCTAGAGGGCACATAAGTCCGAAGTAATGAATTCAAGTAAAAGGGTGCAGAGCCAGTGGTGGTTCTATAGGCAAACATTAATGCCTTGAATTTAATGCGAGCAGCTATTGGTAGCCAATGCAGACTGATGAAGAGAGGTGTGACGTGCGTCCTTCTTGGCTCGTTAAAAACTAGTCTTGCTGCTGCATTCTGGATTAATTGTAAAGGTTTGATAGAGCTGGCTGGAAGACCTGCCAAAAGAGCATTGCAATAGTCCAGCCTGGACAGAATAAGAGCTTGAACAAGGAGTTGTGAAGTATGTTCCGGGCCTGATCTTCTTGATGTTGAATAAAGCTAATCTGCAGGACTGGGCAGTTTTAGTAATGTGGTCTGAGAAAGTCAGTTGATCATCAATCACAACTCCTAGGTTTCTGGCTGTTTTTGGAGGAGGAGGCTAACTGAATGGTGAAATTGTGATGAAACGATGGGTTTGATGGAACCACAAGCAGTTCAGTCTTGGCAAGGTTTAGTTGAAGATGATGGTCCTTCATCCAGTAAGAAATGACTGTTAGACAAGCTGACATCCGAGCAGCTATCGTCGGATCATCAGGATGGAATGAGAGGTAGAGCTGAGTGTCATCAGCATAGCAGTGATATAAAAAAGCCATGTTTCTGAATGACAGAACTTAGTGATGCCATGTAGACAGAGAAAAGAAGTGGTCCAAGAACTGAGCCCTGAGGCACCCCAGTAGCTAGATGTTGCGACTTGGATACCTCACCTCTCCAAGATACCTTAAAAGACCTGTCAGGGAGGTAAGATTCGAACCACTGGAGTGCGGTTCCTGAGATTCCCTTTGCCAATAGGGTTGACAGGAGAATCTGGTGGTTAACCATGTCAAAAGCAGCGGACAGATCCAGCAAGATAAGTATTGATGATTTGGAATCAGCTCTAGCTAGTCTTAGGGGTTCAACAACTGAGAGCAAGGCAGTCTCAGTTGAATGCCTACTTCTGAAACCAGACTGGTTTCTGTCCAGGAGATTGTTCTATGCGAGAAAGGAAGAAATTTGACTGAACACAGCTCATTCAAGTGTTTTTGTAATGAATGGAAGAAGGGAAACCGGTCTGTAGTTCTCTAAAAGAGATGGGTTCAGGGTGGGTTTCTTACGTAGAGGGGTTATACGATCTTGTTTAAATGCAGAGGGAAAAACACCTGTGTGAAGGGATGTGTTAATGATGTGAGTGAGTGCAGGTATAACTGCAGGAGAAATGGCTTGAAGGAGATGAGATGGAATAGGATCAAGTGGACAAGTAGTAGGATGATTAGAAAGGATGAGTTTGGAGACATCTGACTCAGAGAGAGAAGAGAAAGATGAGAATGAATGCATGTTTGCTGGTAAGAAGTGATTGGCAGATTGTGGTAGGGAAAATTGTGCACTGATGGTTTTGATTTTATTAATGAAGAACGTGGCAAAGTCGTCAGCTGTTAGAGTTGATGAAGGAGGGGGAGGAGGAGGACAAAGGAGGGAGGAAAATGTTTTAAAAAGCATGCGAGAGTTAGAAGAATTGTTAATTTTGTTATGATAGTATGTCCTTTTAGCAGTGGAGACATCAGCAGAGAAGGAAGACAGGAGTGACTGATACACGTTGAGGTCAGTAGGATTTTTAGATTTGCACCATAACCTTTCAGCAGCCCTGAGCTTAGAACGATGATTGCGGAGAACATCAGACAGCCAAGGTGCAGAAGGGGTAGAACGAGCTGACCTGGAAGACAGGGGGCAGACAGTGTCTAAACAAGATGTAAGAGTGGAGCAGAGAGTATCAGAAGCACAGTTAGCATCAAGTGAAGAGAATTCTTCAGGTGAAGGAAGCGAAGATGAAACCATAGTAGATAGCTGGGAGGGAGAGCAGGTTACGAAAGACGACACGAGGAGGCGTGTGTGTTGACTCAGGAACCATGTTGAGGATAAGAGTGAGGAGGAAGTGATCCGAAGTGTGCAGTGGAGTAACCAGCACATGATCAGTTTCTATGTCTTTTTTAAACACATTCACTATTATTATTACAATCTTTATTATTTATTACAGAATTTTTATTTCTCCTGGCATTTCTTAACATCATTTAATTTTAATTAAAATATTTAAATAAAATAAATAATAATAATAAAAAATTATAGCTATTTTTTCATTCTATTTCTTTTTTACACACATTTACTATTATTACAATCTTTATTATTTATTACAGCATTTTTTCCACTGGCACTTTTAAAAATATAATTAATTTTATATTTTAAATAAAATGAAAAGGCACAATCCCACCAAATTCTTTATGTGTCCTTGGAGTGTACCCATACATATGTGTCAAATTTGGTGAAAATATCTAATTTTGTTTTGGAGTTATAGACATTTTTATATATTAGAATGTTGATGGCTGACTTTGTTTGCATTTTTTTGCCACTTACTATTAACATTTTGCCAACTGTGCATTAGCGTATTGCCAGCATTGTATGTTTCCGAATTCTCTACGGTGGTTGTGTGTCGATAGGAGTGACGGTTTCTAAGATATTGGTTAAAATGCAACGTTGAACAAACCATAAGGCAAAACCTGGCATGTTTGGTATCGCTGGACTCAGCAAGGATTCATGAGTCTAAAAATTGTGTGAAAAAAAAACTCCTGTGAAAATAAGTTAACCACACCCAAAGTTATAAGCATGCAAATATTTGGCTCAAAACTTCTTTCAGACAGTGGTTCCTTAAAGATTTACAAGGGGTCGTTGAGCTCACTCTGATTTGGGGATTGAAATGGTTACAGTTTGACCATAACCAAGATGAATGGAAAAAAGGTTGGGAACCACTGCTTTAGGGCATTGTGCTAATGTCCCATACCAAGTTTTGTAACAATACGTCAATGCGTTCATAAATATAATATAGCATTTTACTACATAATTCAAAATGTCAAACGCCCAAGATGGCTGACATAGGAAAATTGGGTATCATTCTTGGCATGATACATCAAATCTAAACAGACCAGTTTTGTAATTTTTGGCCAAACCATTCAGAAGTTATAAGCTAAAAGAGCCGTTTTTCATATCTCCTGACCACTAGATGGCACTGTGCAGAAACACCGCAGGAAGCCTCAGGTCATGCTTGTTATAACACACACCAAGTTTGGTCTCAATGCGCCAAACCTTTGCAGAGATATAGCCTCACATCTATTTTTGCACGTTTTTTGTAGAATTCGTTTGCACATTATTCAAGAACAGTTTGACTAATCAACTTGAATTCCATAACTTTTTGCCAGCATGGTCTAAAGATGATCGGAGCCAATTTTGGTAAAAATCAGACAAACTGTCTAGGAAGAGTTCAAAAAAGTAGTTTTTTCAAACAATTAACAATAAAAAAAAACTAAACCTTACAATTTTTGAATTTCGGTGTCCATTCGACTCAGCATGAGTCAAGGATTCAGAGGAAAAAAGAATTTAGCTTCTGTGCCTTACGGTTCAAAAGTAATTAGCATAAACATAAGTGAAACTTTGGACAAGTGGTGGCGCTAGAGAGTTTGAGTTAGAGACTCCAAATTTGCTATGGCGACATTTCAGACTGTCCTCTACCAGTGTGCCAAACTTCCCGCAAGTGGTTCTATGAGCTGCCACAGACTCAGTGACGAAAGAAACGGAAGAAAAAGAAGAACGCCAGCGGTTTCAATAGGTGCCTACGCAATTTCAGTGCTTGGCCCCTAATGATACAAAAAAACAGCAAAATGTATATTTTTTTTCTCCTGAAATTCTTGAGATTCACATCAAGTACTGCGTTTCAATTATGTGCACAAAAGCCCAGTGCTTAATTCATCAGCTCGACATAAGGCCTGTCGTGAACATGCGTGTGGTTTGTTGAAAAGCGCAGTAAGTCACGCAGTACAACTCACATGAAACTCTGATTTATCATTCTTCTCTGCCCCATTAACAGCCGTCAGAGGCGGCGATCTGCAGCACTGTTATAGAGAGAGAGAGACAGGTGTAACGAGCCACACAACAGGAGATAATTAGTCGCAGAAGTTTTATGTTTTTTTGGGTAACTGATAAAAACCCATCTG
This sequence comes from Cirrhinus molitorella, assembly GCA_033026305.1. Lineage (NCBI taxonomy): Eukaryota > Metazoa > Chordata > Actinopteri > Cypriniformes > Cyprinidae > Cirrhinus > Cirrhinus molitorella. The sequence goes on from CM065141.1 coordinate 29,220,144, forward strand.
CTCCAGCAAATCACACAGCAAAAGCTCTTCAGCTTATCACAGAGGAAGAGAGAAATCTGCTTCCTAATGTTTCTGTACCTTCAACCCATGAAAAGTAAGTTTCAGAGAGATCTTGTCAGATGTTTCTCCTGAGAACATGTGTCAGAGAATGAATCAGATCAATTAGATTATCTCGACTCTTTGCTTGTTCACACTTTGTTATGTGAAGTGGATGTCTTCATCACCGAATGAGACTGAGCTTACATCAGAGGAAAAAAAAAATCAGATTTTTTTTTTTGGCCAATCCAGCTCAAATCATTTTGTTTCTTGTAGTTTGAAGAGTTCAAAACAAACAAACAAACAAATAAATCTGAATTATTGTTTGTATGTTGCATGAATAAAAAAAAATGCAGCAAAAAAGTAAAAACAAACAAACAAACAAACAACTTAAAACTTTGACTAGTCTATCTAAAAAATAAGAAATGTAAAAATATGTCTCTATTATATGTTGCATTAAAATCATTTGCAAAAACTAAATAAAATATTTTTTAAAAATGTAAATAAATAACATACAACTTGCAGCTTGAAAATCTATCCATAAAAAAATCTGAATTATACAAATATTTTTCGTATGAAGGAGGGGGAGGAGGAGGACAAAGGAGGGAGGAAAATGTTTTAAAAAGCATGCGAGAGTTAGAAGAATTGTTAACTTTGTTATGATAGTATGTCCTTTTAGCAGTGGAGACATCAGCAGAGAAGGAAGAGAGGAGTGACTGATACACGTTGAGGTCAGAAGGATTTTTAGATTTGCACCATAACCTTTCAGCAGCCCTGAGCTTAGAACGATGATTGCGGAGAACATCAGACAGCCAAGGTGCAGAAGGGGTAGAACGAGCTGACCTGGAAGACAGGGGGCAGACAGTGTCTAAACAAGATGTAAGAGTGGAGCAGAGAGTATCAGAAGCACAGTTAGCAACATTGTATGTTGCATGAACATAAAGAAATCAACCACTGTAATAAATAAATGACTAAATAAATAATACAGATAAAAAACATACCATAACATGCAGTTGACCATTTTAAAAACTGTCTGTTGTATGTTGGATGAAAAACATCATCCGTTGCAAGAACAAACAAATAAATAAATAAACCAGCATTTTTTTAAAATTAACATTTTATTGTATGCTGCATTAATAAAAAAAAAATAAAATAAATAAAAAATTGCAATTTGACTAGCCCATCTAAAAAATAAGAAATAATAATAACAAATTCTATTATATGTTGCATTAAAACAAAATAAAAAATCATCATCAAATTATTATAATCATTGAAACTAAATAAATACAAAAACAATAAATAAATAAATAAATAAATAAACAACACAACATGCAGTTTGAACAAACCGAACTAAAAAACTGAATTTAAGTTTTGTTTTTTAATTCTATGTTGCATGATTTTGAAGAACATTTCATATTTTTTGTTGTATGTTGCCTGAATAACAAAAATGCTGTAAAAAAGCAATAAATAATAAATAATAATAAAAAGTCAATTTAAAAATACGTGAATAAAAAAATATATTGTATGTTGAATGATTAAAAAACTATCCATTGCAAAAATAAATAAATAAATAAAAATGTGAAAAAAATTGTATTCTATTGTATGTTGCATGAATAAAAAACACTGCAAAATTAAATACAAAATTAAAAAAAAAAACTTAAAACTTTGTCTAGTCTATCTAAAAAATAAGAAATTTTAAAAACTTTTTCTACTGTATGTTGCATTAAAATAAAAAATAATTATATCATAAAATGTATTAAAATAATAATAAAAAAATAAATAAATAACTTGCCATTGGAAAAATCCATAAAAAAATAAATAAAAAAATATTTTTCAATTATATGTTGCATGAATTAAAAAATAAATAAAATATAATAACACACAACTTGTAGTTTGAACAGTCCATCTAAAGAATTTAAAAAATACATATTTTTCTGTTGTATGTTGCCTAGATGTAAAAAAAAAAAAAAAAAAAAAAAAACCTGTAAAAAAATCTATCAATAAATAAATTAATTAAATTAATAATAAACAAATAAATAACATTAAACTTGCAGTTAGAAAAGTCCATCTAAAATGTTTTATTGTATGCTGGATTAAATAAATAAACAATTAAATTAAATTAAATTAAATTAAATAAAAAAAAACAAATAAATACATTAGGTTTTTTTTGTGTGAGTGTGTTTTGGAGTAAATAATTATACAGTGCTATGCATCAATATACATCATTATCCAAAAGTACATAGTACTATACCATACTCTGCACCCACTATAACCATCCATATCTGACAAAATCTATTTAGACCTTGTCATAATGCATCACAATAACTCTGTAATAGAAAACGATCGTCTTGAATTCACGTTGTAATGCGTCTAAAACGCGCTAATCTGCAGTGTTTGAGAGGAGTTTGATTCCCAGTGATGCATTTCTGAAACAACACACCGCATTAATTCAGTCTCTACAGGAGAAACGCGAGACAGACAGACGTTCCCTCACACGCTTCATTCTCCTCCAGAGACGTCAGGTGATTAAACGCAGGACAAACCGGCCTCGGTAATACGATTCCCGGCTCTCGTCGACTCTGTGGCAAAACGCCCGGCCTGGAAAAACCAGGAGAGACGGAGAGGAGCAGATCACGACGCCAACTGCTGGGAAAATCAATTCGGAGAAAGCAAACGAGAGCAGCTGGATATTTTCATCATAAAACACAGAAGACAAATGAACAGACCGTCCTCATCCCTGAGGAAACTCACCAGCAACGACGCGCATCTTTCCAAATCTTTCAGCACAGAGGAAGGAGATCACAGGATATGTCTGTATGTGCAGATGCCTGATTGAAGACATAATGAGATTTCATTCACGCTTCAATTTTCTGCTTCCCAAGCCCATCCGGGTTTAGTTCACATTCATGGTAACACCATGTTAAAAATGTAATATGGTTCCAAGTTATTTGTATGAAAAACAGTAGTCTAAATTAGTATAAATGCATAAACGCTACAGATTAATCACAAACAATACTCTAATTATATTCCATTACTCCTCCTTCAATACATGCCTACATTAATAACCAAACAACAATGGCTTGTACATACACTATATGGACAAAACTATTGGGACACCCCCTTCTTTAGAACAGAAAAAGGCACTTCCAAAACTGTAGCAACAAAGATGGATTTCCTGTATTTAAAAATTGTATTTCCATCTCTGTTGCTTTAGTTTTGGAAGTGTCTAAAATGACTGTACCTGTTACAACGAAAGCTTCCGCTCGTTCTCCTCTGCACCACCAGAGGGAACCTTCACTGGAGTTTTGACATTATTCGGACTCAATCTCCCATACTCCCTCTTACCTGGGGCTGACCACACCCACACACACACCTGCAATCAATCACTCCTCATTACACGTCCTCCATAAAAGCCATGCTCACGCTCAGACCTTTGTGAAGTCTTGATCTTGCCCCGGCTGTCAATTCTGAGCGTTTTTCCTGTTATCTGATTACCTGTTGTGACCTGGACTGTTCTTCGACCTGTGATTCCTCTCTGTGCCCCCCGAATTGGACTGCTCTCTGGATTGTGATTGTTATCAGCCTGCCCCGAACTCTGCTTGTCTCTGTTTACGGTACTGTCTTGTCTCCTACACTGTTGATGCTGGCTACTGACCCCTGTTTGTCTGACCATTCTCTAATAAAGCTGCTTATGGATCCAAACGCCTCTGACGCTTCGTTACAGAAGACTTCGCCAAAAAGCGATCCAGCAGCCGTCATGCAGCTGTCCTCCGAGCTCTCTGCTCAAGCCTCGCAGATAGCTATGGAACAACATCAGCTGAACCGCTTAAACATGCTAACGGAGGATCTTGTTAAAGCCCTTCAATCTCTTCAGCTGTCGGTACCCCAACCTGCTGCCGCAACGCCACCTTTATCAGCCCACGCCGCCCCCGAACCGCCTCACTGTCAGCCCACGCCTAGCTTTCCCGGAGAAGTTTAATGGAGATGCTGCGAAGTGTAAGGGATTTTTGCTTCAATGTTCCCTCTTTGTCTCACAACAACCTGCTTTACATCCTACAGATCCCAGCCGTATAGCATTTGTGTGTTCGCTACTCACCGGAAGGGCTTTGGATTGGGCTACAGCCATCTGGCGATCTGACAGATCTGCTTTTCCGACTTTTGAAGGCTTCCTCCAGCAGTTCCGGGAAGTATTCGATCATCCCGCCGAGGGAAAGAGCGCGGGTGAGCAACTGCTAACGCTCACGCAGGGAAATAAACCAGCAGCTGATTACGCGCTGTCCTTCCGAACCCTGGCCGCGCAAACTTCATGGGTGGAAGACACGCTGAAACTCCTGTTTCGCCGGGGCCTTTGTCAAGAGTTGCAATCAGAACTCGCCTGTCGGGATGAGGGAAAGACCCTCGCTGAATTTATCGAACTGGCTATACAGGTGGATAATCTAATTCGTTCTCGCCGCCTGATCCGATCGCTACCACGCCACAGGAGGGCGCAGCAGCAGAACCCATGCAACTCGGAGCCACTCACCTCACCGCTGAGGAACGCAACCGCCGCTTACAGAACCATCTCTGTCTCTACTGTGGGGGAGCCAGCCATTTGATAGCCACCTGTCTGGTGCGGCCACCCAGCGGCCCGCGTGCGGTGAGTTTAAACTCCCTTTCCTCCCGTGCTGACTCAGTTATCAAATTACCCGTTCAAATAACCATACAAGATAAGCCAATTTTTACTACAGCCCTAATAGACTCTGGAGCAGCCGGGAATTTCATGTCACTTGAGTTTGCTCAACAACATGGTATTGTTCTCACCCCGTGTGATCTCTCCCTGGCAGTGGAGGCGCTAGACGGTCGGCCTCTTGGTGAGGGGACTATTCATCGCACAACGGAAGTGATCACCATGCACATCGGGGCTCTTCACACCGAACGTATTCAGTTCTACATCATCCATTCTCCTCATCACGTAATCATTCTGGGCCTTCCCTGGCTGCGAACACACGAACCACATATCTACTGGAAGGAGGGACAAATCACGCAGTGGAGCGCGGCTTGTCAGCAGAACTGTCTCAACACTGTTATTCGACCCCCTGTTCTCCGATCCTTTACTGTCACAGTCAGACTCCGATGCCTCAGAATTACCAGCAGAATATAAGGATCTGGCCGTAGCTTTCAGCAAAACCAAAGCTTCTCAACTCCCTGAACATCGCTCCGTTGACTGTGCCATTGACCTCTTGCCTGGCGCCTTTCCTCCCAAGGGTAGAATCTTCCCTTTGTCTCAACCCGAATCTGAAGCGATGAAGACCTACATACAAGAGGAATTGGCCAAAGGATTTATCCGACCATCAACCTCACCAGCTTCAGCGGGTTTTTTCTTCGTCAAGAAGAAAGATGGCGGTCTTCGTCCATGCATTGATTATCGTGGTCTCAACGACGTGACAGTGAAATTTAAGTACCCCCTTCCTCTTATCCCAGCAGCACTTGAACAGCTCAGACAAGCTAAGTACTTCACGAAGTTAGATCTCCGCTGTGCATACAACCTCATCCGCATTCGAGAGGGGGACGAATGGGAAAACTGCCTTTTCCACCACTAGTGGGCACTATGAATACTTGGTAATGCCCTTCGGCCTAGCGAACTGCCCTCTGTCTTTCAGTCCTTCATGAATGACATCTTCCGCGATATGCTCGACAGATGGGTCATTGTCTACATTGACGACATTTTGATATATTCAAACTCCCTGCAAGAACACACTCAACATGTGCGAGCTGTTCTACGTCGACTCATCCAGAACCAACTCTACGCCAAGCTCGAGAAGTGTGAATTCCACTGCACCAGCACGTCTTTCCTGGGGTACGTCATTAGTCAGGAGGGGGTGGCTATGGACGAGAAAAAGGTTGAAGCTGTGCTGAAGTGGCCGCAACCTCAAACCCTCAAGGAACTGCAGCGCTTTTTGGGGTTCGCCAACTTCTACAGACGCTTCATTCGGAACTTCAGCACGGTAGCAGCTTCTTTAACTTCTCTGACTAAGCAACGTTCAAGCCGGCTAGTTTGGACCCCAGAGGCCAGGAGAGCATTTGAGGATTTAAAGAGGCGGTTTACCACTGCACCTATTCTCCACCATCCTGACCCCAACCGACCCTTCATTGTTGAGGTGGATGCCTCCAGTACAGGAGTGGGCGCAATTCTCTCTCAACGTCACGGTACTCCAGCCAAATTGTACCCCTGTAATCATGTCTTCCGTTTCTACGGCTTACCCGATGACATAGTTTCCGATCGAGGACCCCAATTTACCTCCAGAGTCTGGACTTCATTCTTCAATTTACTCAACGTCAATATCAGTCTTACTTCGGGCTATCATCCTCAGTCCAACGGTCAATCAGAACGCCTCAATCAAGAGATCATACGGTTCCTCCATTCTTACTGCCAGCAACACCAAGCAGATTGGAGTCGGTTCCTTATGTGGGCTGAATACGCTCAAAACTCCCTAGTCAAATCCGATCTCCCATCAGTGACAGCCTGTCTACAACGTAGCGAGGAGACCTGGGACCGAGCTCACACTCACTTGCTACATGCCGTCAGACAGCAAGCTCACCAAGCCAACCAACATCGTCGTGCTGGTCCCTCTCTCGCTCCAGGGCAGTGGGTATGGCTGTCCACCAAGGACCTCCGTCTCCGACTCCCATGTTGCAAGCTCAGCCCCAGGTATGTCGGTCCATTCAAAATTATTAGACAAGTTACTCCAGTATCATTTCGTTTAGAATTACCAGCTAACTACCGCATCTCTCCCACTTTTCACATGTCGCTCCTGAAACCCGCTGGTGGTCCGAGAGGAGATCCTGAGGAAGAGGACCTTCCGCAGCCTCCCCCCATCTTGATCGACGGCGAGGAGGCTTATCAGGTGCACGAGTTGCTCAATTCCAGGCGCCGGGGCGGCACGCTACAGTATCTGGTAGACTGGGAGGGGTACGGTCCGGAGGAACGTTCCTGGGTTAATGCAGGTGATATCCTGGACCCCACTCTCACTGACGAGTTCCACAGAGCGCATCCGGAAAAACCGGCCCCTCGTCCTCGTGGAAGACCCCGGCGCCGTGTGCCTCCTCGTGTCAGGAAGCTTCCGCTCGTTCTCCTCTGCACCACCAGAGGGAACCTTCACCAGAGTTTTGACATTATTCGGACTCAATCTCCCATACGCCCTCTTACCTGGAGCTGACCACACCCACACACACACCTGCAATCAATCACTCCTCATTACACGTCCTCCATACAAGCCATGCTCGCGCTCAGACCTTCGCGAAGTCTTGATCTTGCCCCGGCTGTCAATTCTGAGCGTTTTTCCTGTTATCTGATTACCTGTTGTGACCTGGACTGTTCTTCGACCTGTGATTCCTCTCTGTGCCCCCCGAATTGGACTGCTCTCTGGATTGTGATTGTTATCAGCCTGCCCCGAACTCTGCTGGTCTCTGTTTACGGTACTGTCTTGTCTCCTACACTGTTGATGCTGGCTACTGACCCCTGTTTGTCTGACCATTCTCTAATAAAGCTGCTTATGGATCCAAACGCCTCTGACGCTTCGTTACAGTACCCATACGCACAAGTCATTGATGTTTGGTCTGAGCTTGTGGCTCAAGGTCTGTATTTAAAGGGATCAGGACTTGGCTTTATGCAGACCAGTCAAGTTCTTAGTTCAAGTTTTTATTCTATTTCTTTCTTTCTTTCTTTCTTTCTTTCTTCTTTTTTTTTTTGTTTATTTATTTATTTTTTTTTTTAACAAACATTTACTATTATTACAGTCTTTATTATTTATTACAGCATTTTTATATTTTCACTGGGATTTTATTTAAATTACTTAATTTTAAATTTAAAATGGAATTAAATGAAATAAAAAATAAAACTTTGAAACTATTTTTTTTTATTCTATTTCCTTTTTAAACAAATTTGCTATTATTATTTTTAATTAACACATATATATATATATATATATATATATATATATAAAATTACAATTCTGTTGCATGATTTTAAAGAAATCATCTTCAAAAAGCAAATTAAAAAATATTTTATTAAGATACAACTTGCAGTTTAAACAGTCCATCTAGAATCTAAATGATTAAAAAAAAAAATATAAAATCTTTTTCTAATGTATGTTGCATGAAAATAAAATCAACCAATGCAATAAATAAATGTTTAAATAAATAACACAAAGAAATAAATGACATATAACTTGTAGTTTCAAAAAGTAAAATTTTAGTAGTTGAAAAAGTCTATCTAAAAATGAGAATTAAAAAATTGTATGTTGAATGATAAAAAAACTTGCAAAAATAAATAAATCTGAATTTAAAAACTTTGTATTGTATTGCATGTTGCATAAGAAAATGTACAATAATTTTTACAATAATAATGATAACAGGGAAATATATATAACAATACTTTTATTTACTTTTTAGAATAACAATGATAACATGGCATAATTTAAAATATTAAATTAATCAATTTTATATATATATATATATATAATATGTGTGTGTGTAACTGAAATTATACATAAAATTTTATTTTTAATTTATTTTGGTTAATTATATGACTTTATTTGATCATTAAGTTGACTATATTAATTACAACGTTTTTTTCACTATATATACATACATATATATATTATCATTACTATTATTATTATTGTAAACAAAAAATAAAAGTATTGTGTTTTTTTTATCTTGATTAGTAAGTTTTTATTATTTAATCATTACATACTTATGACACAAAATCATTACATTACATAAAAATAATATTTTTGAACCAAATAAATCTTTTGTAATTTATAATAATTACTACTATACTAATATTAATTACTATTAACAATATCATAGTAATCACACACATCTTTTCTCTCTCTTTACATATATAAACATATGTTCTGTACACAGTCACAGTGTTAATGATCAGTAACATATAAAGAGATACATCTGACCTGAGATCAGATGAGCAGTGAATGTGATCGACTCTCCTGGGATCTCCTCCAAACAGATGGAGAATCAGCGCTTTCTGTCTCTTGTGCTCCACACCCCTCTGACCCGGACAAATTGCCCCGGGGCGGCTGCGATTGTTTTTCAATATCTGTTGTAACCTTTGACCCCTGGCTGAGGAGGCGGGGCAGTGGTGTGTGGGGTCAGCATGAGGACATAGATTAAATGCAGGGAATCGCCTGTCAGTTATTACTTTTATCCAATCAATAGAAAGCAGGGCTTTTGTCCGGCCCAGTGTGCCACGGCTGCTCCGTTTGACACGATCAATGTTATAATAGCAGCGTCTATAAAACACTCCAGCTCTCTCTTTTTCTCTCTGTGTGTGTGTGTGTTTGGACATATTACAATCACATGCTGCACAGCAGAGACCAAATCACACCAATCTGTAACCACAAACCCTGTTTTATCTACACCACAGGATCTGAACGTCTCCTCAACAGCTAGAAAAACAGTTAAAAACAACAATAAAGAACATATTCAGTTGCTAGTGTGTTGCTACAGTGTTCACTGTGGTTGCTAGGGTGTACATGGAGATCACTATGGGGTTACTAGGCTGTTGTTGGTGGTTGCTAAGGCATTGCTAAGATGTTCATGATGGTTTATAGGGTGTTGCTAGGGTATTATAGGTGGTCGTTATGGCATTGCTAGGGTGGTCATAGTGATTGTTATGGCACTCCTATGGTTTGTGGTAGTTGCTAGGATGTTGTGGGTGGTTACTAGGGCATTGCTAGAGTGTTAATAGTGGTTTCTAGGGTGTTGCTAAGAAGTTTGTGGTGGTTGCTATGGTAGTGGTTGCCAGGGCATTATGGATGGTTGCTAGGGCATTGCTAAAGTGTTCAAAGAGGTTTCTAAGGCGTTGCTAAGGTTTTCATGTTAGTTTCTAGGGCATTGCTAGGGTAGCGGTTGCTAGAGCATTATGGATGGTTGCTAGGGCAATGCTAGAGTATTCATAGAGGTTTCTAAGGTGTTGCTAAGGTTTTCATGTTGGTTTCTATGGTTTTGCTAGGGTTGGTTCCTAGGGTATTGCTAGGGTAGAGGTTGCTGGGGCATTATGGAAAGTTGCTAGGGCATTGCTAGAGTATTTATAGAGGTTTCTAAGGCGTTGCTAAGGTTTTCATGTTAGTTTCTAGGGCATTGCTAGGGTAGCGGTTGCTAGAGCATTATGGATGGTTGCTAGGGCAATGCTAGAGTATTCATAGAGGTTTCTAAGGTGTTGCTAAGGTTTTCATGTTGGTTTCTATGGTTTTGCTAGGGTTGGTTCCTAGGGTATTGCTAGGGTAGAGGTTGCTGGGGCATTATGGAAAGTTGCTATGGCACTGCTAGAGTGTTCATAGAGGTTTCTAAGGTGTTGCTAAGGTTTTCATGTTGGTTTCTAGGGCATTGTTAGGGTAGCGGTTACTAGAGCATTATGGATGGTTGCTAGGGCATTGCTAGAGTATTCATAGAGGTTTCTATGCGTTGCTAAGGTTGCTAAGGTTTTCATGTTGGTTTCTATGGTTTTGCTAGGGTTGGTTCCTAGGGCATTGCTAGTGCAGTGGTTGCTGGGGCATTGCTAGAGTGTTCATAGTGGTTTCTAGGGTGCTGCTAAGAAGTTTGTGGCGATTTCTAGGGTAGTGGCTGCTAGGGCATTTTTAGAGTGTGCATAGCGATTGATATGGCATTTCTGTGGTTTGAGGTGGTTGCTAAGGTAGTGTTTTGTGGTGGTTGTTAAGGTAGTGCTTGCTAGGATGTTGTGGGTGGTTGCTAGGGAATTGCTAGTGTGTTCATAGTGGTTTCTAAGGCATTGCTAAGATGTTCATGTCAGTTTCTAGGGTGGTTTTTAGGTAGTGGTTGATAGGGTATTATGGGTAGTGGTTAGGGCATTGTTAAGGTATATATAGCTGTTGCTAGGGCATTGCTGAGAGGATAGTGGTGGTTGCTAGGGCACTGCTAGCTCATAGCAATTGCTATGGAATTTCTATGGTTTGTGGTATTTGCTAAGATAGTGGTTTCTATGGCATTGCTAAGAAGTTTGCGGTGGTTGCTCAGGCATTGCTATAGTGTTCATAGTGATTACTACAGCATTCCTAAGGTTTGCGGTAGGGGTTGCTAGGATGTTGTGGGTGGTTGCTAGGTCATTGCTAGAATGTTAGTGGGAGTTCATAGTGGTTGCTAGGGCTTTGCAAGGGTAGTGGATGCTAGGGCATTGCTAGAGTGTTTAAGATGGTTGATTACTGTGATTACTGTGGGTAGTTGCCAGGGTGTTGCTAAGGTGTTCTTGGTGGTTGCATGGGCACTGCAAGAGTGTACACAGTGGTTGCGGTTGCTAGGACATTACCATTGTGTTTTGATGGTTGCTAGGGTGTTGTGGGTAGTTTCCAGGGTGTTGCTAAGGTTTTCCAGGCAGTTGCAAGGGCATTGGTAGGGTGTACACAGCGGTTGCGGTTGCTAGGGCATTGGTGGGGTGTTGATGCCAGTTGCTATGGTGTTCATGTTGGTTGCTAGGGCATTACGAATGGCTTCTAGGGCATTGCTAGGGTGCTGTGGATGGCTGTTAGGGTGTTGGTGGGGAGTTCATAGTGGTTGGTAGGGTGTTTGTCAGTTTCTAGGGCATTGCTATAGTGTTTAAGATGGTTGATGATGCATTACTAGTGTGTTCATAACAGTTGCTAGGGTGTTGCTAAGGTGTTCCTGGTGGTTGCGAGTTGATAGGGCATTGGTAGAACCTTGATGGCAGTTACTGTGGTGTTCATGTTGGTTGCTAGCGTGTTATGAATTGCTGCTAGTGCATTGCAAGGGTATTTAAGGTGGTTGCTATGTTCTTAGGGTGTCCATGGTGGTTGCTAGGGTGTTGTGCGTGGATGCTAATGCCATTGCTAGGGTGTTCTTAGTGATTGATAGGGTGTTTAAGGTGGTTGATAAATCACTTATAGGGTGTTTAGGGTTCCTAAGGCATTGCTATTGTGTTCAGATTGGTTGCTAGGTGGTCGGAGCCCATAGTATCTGCTGGTGAGCAGTTCTCTGTTCTCAGGAGAAATTATCAACTTATGCACCAGCACACACACACACACACACACACACACACACACACACACAGAGAGAGAGAGGAGCAGCAGCAGTCGAAGGGATCTAGCAATTGATTTTATGGCAAGGGAAAAAACAAGGAGTCCGAGAAAAAAAGAAAGGCTCTGTTCCAAAATCTACAAAAGCAGTTTCTAAGGCAGCATCTTAACTAAAATGAAGCCTCATAAGTGAGTGATCTAAAAATGTCCTGGTTAGACAGAAACTCAATACAGCTCACAAACAGTGCTCTGTGTGAGAGACTTGACTCATATCTGATTAAAACAGAGTTTGCATATTGCATAAGATAATGAATGCTCTAATTATCATAAATATAGATATAAATATAGATATATATATAAATATAGATATAAATATAGATATATATTTATATATATTTTATATATGCAACATATAATCATTAATGTTAACATTATACAAATTGCACAAACTTTAATTATTGTACAAACTTTAATTTAACAAACCTTAATTATTGTAGAAACTTTAATTTAACAAACTTTAATTATTGTACAAACTTTAATTTGCTGTTAAGCTGCTTTGAAACGATTTGTTTCGTGAAAAGCGCTATACAAATAAACTTGACTTGACTTAAAACTTGACTAGATATACAAAAAGTAGGTAAAAATAGTTAATTAAATTTACATTTCGGTGTTTTTCTAAAGGTGCCCGCCATCTTAGATGTATTTCTTCACTGAGCTTGTTTGCGATACATTCTGGGATTGGCAAATGCATGCAATGCTGCTTTATAATTTGGCCAAAACGTATCTTATGAGGCAGCATAATCAGGCTACCTACATTTTGAAGCACCTAAGATGCCTTAAGATGCTGCTTACTTAGCTCACTAAATAGGTGTTGTGATCTGCCTCAAACAATCACAAGCTACTGGCAATCGCAACATGATTTTGCTGTCACTTCAATCTGACGTGCTTCAGAGCAACTTCGTTTCTCAAGGCTTGTTCTCCAAACACGAGGCAAGCGAGGTGTGTTTACAGAAGCACCTTTATGATGCTGGTAAAACAGTGGCTGACATCAGCTGACATCAGTACAGAGACGGCCAACTACTTATACTTATGCTCCATTCAGCAGAAATCACACAACAGCGGAAACACGCCCTCTGTAGGTCAGCGTGAGCGAGTGTGATGCTGTGGTAACAGCAGATGCTGAAGCTGTCAAAACCACATTTTCCATGTGAGAGAAACTGTAGAAACAGAAATCGCATAAGAAGTTCAGTTTAAAAGAAAAGGAAATGGTGACGTTGCGCTAGAGAATCTGCAATCAAAACCTTTGACTTCTGATTGCAGATTTTAGCACTTTGGAAAACTGGAGCACAGTATGAGAGATTTAGTTCTCAACTGAAAGTACTTTTTAACATGCAATATTGCCAAAGAATCAAAAAACTCTAGAACAGACATTTGTGAGATTATTGGAGACTTTTCCTGAGGAGAAATATCTTCAGCAACAGTCTCTTTTTGTTCTTCTTTTAATCTAGGAAAATTAACAGACTTTTGACATTATTTGGGATTCATCTGTCTTTTAAGCTGAAAGAAAATACTTTTTGCAATGTAAAGTTTATAAGAAAAAGGTGTAAACACAGAATTTTGAGGAAAAAAGTCAGATTTGCGAGAAAAGGCCAGAATCATGAGATGTAAAGTTAGAATTGTGAGAAAAAAGTCAGTAGTGCGACATTTAAAGTCAGAATACAGCAAAAACTCAGAATTGTAAGACGTAAATTCAGAACTGAAAGAAAAAAGTCAGAATTACAAAATGTAAAATCAGAATTCAGCAAAAAAAAAAAAAAAAAAAAAAGTAAACTCAGAATGTAAACTTGCTAGATGTAAACTCAGAATTGCGAGAAAAAGTCAGAATTGTGATATGTAAAATCAGAATTCAGCAAAAAAAAAGTCAGAACTGCAAGAGAAAAAAACGGAATTAAAACATGTAAAATCAGAATGCAGCAAAATTTTCAGAATTGTAATATGTAAATTCAGAATTGCAAGAAAAAAGTCAGAATTGCAAGATGTAAAGTCAGAATTCAAAGAAAAAAGTCAGAATTGAAAGATGTAAAACTCAGAATCGCAGGAAAAGTCAGAATTAGAAGATGTAAATTTGAAATTGTGAGAAAAATTTCAGAATTGCAAGATGTAAACTCAATATTGTGAGAAAAAAGTCAGAATTGTAATATGTAAATTCAGAATTGCAAGAAAAAAGTCAGAATTGCAAGATGTAAAGTCAGAATTCAAAGAAAAAAAGTCAGAATTGAAAGATGTAAAACTCAGAATTGCAGGAAAAGTCAGAATTAGAAGATGTAAATTTGAAATTGTGAGAAAAAAATCAGAATTGCAAGATGTAAAGTCAGAATTCGGCAAAAAAAGTCAGAATTGCAAGATGTAAACTCAATATTATGCGTTTAAATTAGCCGAGATGTAAAGTCAGAATTGTGAGAAAAAAAATCAGAATTGCGAGATGTAAAGTCAGAATTCGGCAAAAAAAGTCAGAATTGCAAGATGTAAACTCAATATTATGCGTTTAAATTAGCCGAGATGTAAAGTCAGAATTGTGAGAAAAAAATCAGAATTGCAAGATGTAAAGTCAGAATTCAGCAAAAAAAAAAGAGATGTAAACTCTGAATGTAAACTTAGAAGTAAACTCAGAATTGTGAGAAAAAGTCAGAATTGTGATATGTAAAATCAGAATTCAACAAAAAAAGTCTGAATTGCAAGAGAAAAAACTGAATTAAAACATGTAAAATTAGAACGCAGCAAAAAAAAGTCTGAATTACATGATGTAAAGTCAGAATTCAGCAAAAAAAAAAAAAAGTCTGAATTGAAAGACGTAAAACTCATAATTTAGAGATTTGTAATAATTGTGAGATGTAACTTGGAATTGAGAAAAAGTTTATCTCACAATTCTGAATTCTTAATTTTTTTTATTTGTTTTTTTTTCCATAGCATTAACAAGCTTCCATAGAATAGATCTGAATAATGAAACTAATATCTTCTCCAGAAAAGCTTAAGGCTGAATTTAATTTGGTTTCAAATTTGATGAATTTTGCTAACACTGTACACTAACACTGTTATTTTCTAGTTCGTCAACATGAAGATGCCTTAAAACAATCTGTATACGACTTGACAAACGTTTTCCCCTGCAAACGTTTTAACAAACAGCGTTGCAGAAATGCTTCAGATGCTTTCCTTTTGATGCTATTTTCATGCTGTCTGCCAAGCAGATGTCAGTTATGCAGCTAAACCGCACGTTTTCACAGAAAAGCTGAGAAATGCAGCTTTATAATCAGGAAAGGCTGGTGCTTTTCTCTGGGACTGCAAACTTCACTAGCCTTTAGATCAAGAAATGGGGGAATTATGCCATCTGCTGGCCATAAGAGAAACAGGAACAACTTCGCCTGCAGCATCAACATCAGCGTCCGTCGATACTCCTTGGGTCTCTGGATCAATTCTGTTTCAATTTGGCCTATTCAGGAGGAGAGACGGTCAGTTCACAAATTAAATTTACGCTGACTTGCTTTATTCAGCTGTTTCAAGCAATTAAGCATCAGCTGAATCACATCAGACTCAAACCAGCTGAAGATAGACGTGACACTATTCTGATTAAAGTTGTCACACTTACTATGGGGTTTATTTTTAAGTCAATTTATGACAATACACCACTATAGAACTGATTTGTTTTGAAATATAAATTGCTATTTTAAAAAGTCATCTTTTACAATAAAGCAGTATTTAACATGCAATATAACATACACACCGCTGGGGAATCATTAAATATTCACTGAGGTAAAAAGTGTGACAACTAGCCCTGCTCTGCCCTATTTATTTCATCGTATTCCCATTGTGCCTCTCATGACAGATGCTCTGTTTTCACAATTAGACTGTCTCTGGTGTACCTCACAGCATTCAGTGAAGTCAGTGGGCTGTGAACGGGAACGGTTGGACTTCATGGACACCTGATCTCTTCTGCTGGGATGTTGGTGCAGGTACAGGTGAGCCGTGATGCCATGGTAACAGCTCCGTCTCCGGAGGCGCTCCAACCTGTCTGCTGTGGGGAATATCAGACCAGTGTTCACAATGAAAACTCAATATGACACAACACATCCAGAAGTGTCCTGAGTATTCCTAAAGTTTAAAATGATTTATGTTGTTCTGCTGTTTTGTGTTCATCTGCTTCTCCCATTTGCTCTTTTTCCACATTAACTACCACTTTATATAGACTAATACAATCAGATTCAATATTAATTTAGCAAATATTTATTACAATATGTATTGCTAAACTGAACATTCACTTAAGTGGCATGGGATGACTGGATGCTTTCAACTGATTTCCTTTTAAACTGTCACTAACTGAATTACAGTGGTCAAACTATTTAAAATATAGTGAATTAAGCTACAAACTCGATCATAATGCACAATGTTTCCATCGTGTATTTTGAGGTAAGTTACAGCTCGTCATATTAATGGAGTGTTTTCAATAGTTAGCAATAGCTAAACCGGTTACCTCACCTGAATATGGTCGTAGATTTGTGTTGAAATGGAAATATTGATTTAATTTGTAAACATCATACATACTTTTTTCGCTTTTCAGTTAATGTCATAAAACTAAAGCCAGTAAAAGATAGTAGTAGAACTGACAATGTAGTACAAACACGGCTGAAGACGCGAAAAGCGAAGGAATAGATAAACTGATTCAATTGAGCGAGTCATTTACGATATTAATAATTCAAACCTAAAACGATTCACTAGCAAAAACAGATCAAAAGGGTCATTCGTTTTCGGATTCCGTGTTAAAAAGCACGTACAATGATCTCTGAATCAGTTTGCGTCGCAAAATGATTCACTGTTTTGAAGCGCTCCAATCGAATCGCGAATCATTTGATTTTGATCGGAACTTCGCGTATCGCGATTCATTTGATTTACATCGTGACTTCGGAGCAGAGCATGTGAGCGAAGCGGAGCGGCGTGACGCTCCGCTCAGCACTCCGCTCTGGGGGCGTGCGCTCCGCTCAGTCACTCATGGCCAAAGCAAAACGCTCCGCTAATGTTCCGCTCACGCTCACCGGTAAACCAAATCCCGCTCAGATCCCGCTCTGACATAAAATTTCTCTAGTAGGCCTAATTGTTTACTGTTTGTACCGAAATTCTTGGATAAATGTCTAAAATTAAGCATGCATGTTTCAGAGCAAAATTCTTACATTCTTCTTAATTGTATTAATTAAAATGTAGGCTATTAAATAGGCTACACGAATGACCTTAGCAAACCTACCTAAAATGCAAAAACTTGTATTTGATTTTCGTTAACTTTATTTCGGTGAATAGCTGCCGTTGTTGTGTAATAGAACATTTAAAACACAAACAGACACACATGAGATGAACTGTGCGCAGATCTTTACAAAATTCACCTCTATTATAAAGCCTGTTAAAGGAAACACACGGACACGGAGAACTGGGGACAATGGAGAGGGAAAAAATTATTTATCTCCCTTTGGCCTTTTGCAGTTTTTTTTTTGTAAAGAACAAATCTGCGTGCGTTATATTAGATTATAAATTACTGATGCATATAGCCTATCTAGCCTACATTCTGGAGGTCTACCTATTATTTATTAATTTTAAGCAATAATTATTTTAATAAGTAGGCCTAATTACAAAATATAGCCTAATAATTCGTTCTAAAATTTAACCCAAATCTAGGGAAGGAACGAATTAACGAATGAATGGCAGGCTGGCAGCTAAGCCTAAACAAGAGAACGAATGCTTAATTCGTGGCCATAATTTAGACTAAACGGAAAAATTAATTTAATTCGCATAAAAAAAGAGAACTGTTCTAAATTCGTGGCCGTGATTTTGTCTGCATGCCGTGATGATCGGGGCACCGTACAACCGAATATAACCTTAGCCTACACCATGTTTGCGTAGTACTTTACATTTATGTATAAGGCTTGCATCTTCGTTGAAACAATATCTGAACTCCATAACTGCTCTACTATTTTCGATCTCTACAGCTTCTCGATCGCGAACAAGTAAATCACCAAAGGGTATTCTGGGTTGAGCGAGCGGCGCTGAGCGTATTGAACGAGCGGAGCGGAATCTTCAGAAAGGCGCTCTGCGCTCTTAAAGAAATATTACCGCTCCGCTCCCCACTCCGCTCACGCTCCGCTCCGCTCACATGCTCTGGAACGTAGACCCTAATCACTGATTTAGATCAGGATTTAGGAGCCCATATTGTGAAATGTGAATCATTTGATTCAGATCGGGACATTGAGCGCTTATCGCGAATCATTTGAATTAGATCGGAACTTTGGAGCAGCTTTGTGAATCTTTTGATTCAGTTTGGTACTTCTGACAGGGTTCACAAATCATTTGATTCACATTGGAACTTCAGAATGTAGTTTGCAAATCTTTTGATTCTGATCAGAACTTCAGAAACCGAATCATTTGATTAAAATCGAGACTTCAGATCGTAAATCATTAGATTCAGATTAGAACTTCGAAAGGCGAACAGCGAATCATTTAATTTAGATCGGAACTTCACGTATCGCAGTTCATTTGATTCACATTGTGACTTAGGAGCACTTATCGCAAATCATTTGATTAGATCAGAACTTCAGTGGCTTAATTGTGAATCTTTTGAACAGGGTTCAATAATCATTTGATTTAAATTTACACTTCAGAACGTAGACGCTAATACTGATTTAGATCAGGACAGACAGGATCAGGAGTACATACTGTGCATCATCTGATTCAGATCGGGTGAACAGGGTTCAATAATCATTTGATTTAAATGTAAACTTCAGGACGTATAATCACTGATACAGATCAGGACATGGGGGGCATATTGTGAAATGTGAATCATTTGATTCAGATCGGGACATCGAGCCCTTATCGCGAATCATTTGAATTAGATCAGAACTTTAGAGCAGCTTTGTGAATCCTTTGATTCAGTTCGGGACTTCGGACAGGGTTCGCGAATCATTTCATGATTCAGATTGGAACTTCAGAACATAGTTTGTGAATCTTTTGATTCAGATTGGAACTTCAGAACGTATTTTGCGAATCATTTGATTCAAATCGGGACTTCAAAACGCAGATCGCGAATCATTTGATTTAGATTGGAACTTCAAAAGGTGAATCGTGAATCATTTAATTTAGATCGGAACTTCGGAATGCGGATCACGAATCATATGATTTAGACCGGAACTTCGAAACGCAGATCGTGAATCATTTAATTTAGACCGGAACAAATTTGATTCTGATCTGAACTTCGGATGCGCGTATCACGAATCGTTTGATTAAGATCGGAACTTTGAAGCGAGTTCGCGAATCTTTTGACTCTGATCGGATCTTTGGAGCGGGAATCATTTGATTCATTTCGGGAGAGTATACAAACACACAGCCTTTAAGAAAATTAACTGTAGCCTAAGTGTAGCAGCCTAACCATGTTTTTTTTTTTTTAATAGCCACAGTTTTACTAGCTACAAATAGGCTACCATTGTATGGTTAATTTTGCTGAAATAATAATAAATTGAACAATTTACCGTGTATATTAACGCTTTGATATATGCAACAAAACAACATGATTAATTATGGTTATATTTTTTTATATAATAGGCTACATAGGACTACAACAAAAATAAAGATTTAATGACATATTTTTTCTAAGCTCTCCAAATTGTTTTTCAAATCACTCATTTATAGGATAGTTTTGCAGCCTACAGAATAAAATTTACTTTTAAAAACGCTGGTCCGTTAGTTTTACTAACAAAAACACTTAGCTACGTTTATGTCGCTAAGCGTGGTTGCTAAGGATGATAAACAGATCTTTTAATATGACACTGCTATTGACCAACCAGCATCAAGGACCCGAACTGTCCGTTTTATAAATAGAAACCAGCTGAAAACCGTCTGTCGAGCAGAAGCCAAGTGATGCACAAGTCCTACCAGCCCCTGAAACCCGCCACCAACAAATACCTACAGCAGAGATGGGACCTGAAGCGATACGAGGACCACCGCAGCATGGTTTGTCGGATAATCGTCTTTAATATTGCTTGAAAACGAATTCGGGCAGCTATATTAAAACGTAATTTATTGCTGAGCTTTCAGCATCAGCCTACTCCAGTCTTGTCACATGATCCTTCAGAAATGTAATTTAGCCTACAAGATTTGAGGTATTTAAATGTTTTTCAATGTTTTCTGCACACCCAAGCTGCATTTATTTGATCAAAAATACAGCGAAAATTCTGAAATATGTTTTTCATGTAAAATAATTGTTTTCAATGCGAATATATTGTAAAATGTAATTTATTTCTGTGTTCAAAGCTGAATTTTCAGCATCATTACTCCAGTCTTCAGCGTCACGTGATCCTTCAGAAATCATTCTTATATGTTGATTTGCTGCTCAAGAAACATTTTTTATTTTTATCAATGATGAAAACGGTTGTGTTGCCAAATATTTTTGTGGAAACTGTAGCCTAATAGACTTAATTTCGGGTAGGTAAGTAAAATCAATACACAACCGTCTGACATTAAAAGTCTCGAATAAATACGATTGTTAATGAAGAAAGAAGTCTCTTCTGCTTAACAAGGTTGCATTTATTTAATCAAAAATACAGTAAAAAGAAATATTGTGAAATATTACAATAAAAAAAAAACTGTTGTCTATGCAAATGTAATTTATTTCCGGCGAAGCAAAGCCAATAATAAATAATTTTTAATTAATGCGTTTTTTTTCTATTTATTGAATAATATATATATATATATATATATATATATATATATATATATATATATTAATATAATGATTTTTCATATTGTATTTATTTTAGTTTTATTTTTTTAACCAGTCCATCTCAAATCATTTTATATATATATATATATATATATATATATATATATATTTTTTTTTTTTTTTTTACTTTTTTATGTGTTTATTTAAAAGAAAACAGTTTTGCTGATTCATATTTTTGAGGAAATCATGATATACAACCATTCAAAAGTTTGGTGTAAGTAAAAGTAATACTTTTTCATTTAGCAGGGACTCATTAAATTGCTTAAATGTTTTATAAGACTTTTATAATGTCACAAAATATTTTTATTTAAAATAAATGCTGTTCTTTTGAACTTTCTATTCATCAAAGTATCCTAAAAAATAAAATGCATCACAGTTTACACAAAAATATTTGGCAACACAACTGTTTTCAACATTGATAATAATAAAAAAAAATTCTGAAGCAGCAAATCAGCATATTAGAAAGATTTCTAAAGGATCATGTGACACTGAAGACTGAAAATTCAGCTTTGATCACAGAAATAAATTACATTTAAATATATATTCACATAGAAAACACTTCTTTTAAATTGTAATAAAAATTTCTGTATTTTGATCAAATAAATAGCACCTTTGTGAGCAGACAATATTATAAAATATTTAAAATGACTCCCTAACAGTTGTGTTGCCAAATATTTTTGTGGAAAATGTGATGCATTTTATTGTTTAGGATTCACAGATGAATAGAAAGTTCAAAAGAACAGCATTTATTTGAAATAGAAATCGTTACGTTGTCACGTTTAATCAATTTAATGAGCCCTTGCTGAATAAAAGTGTTCATTTTACTTACCCCAAACTTAGTCTGACGGTTCCTACAAAAATATTTGGCAACACAACTGTTTTCAACATTGATAATAATCAGAAATGTCTCTTGAGCAGCAAATCAGCATATTACAATGATTTCTGAAGGATCACTGAAGACTGGAGTAATGATGCTGAAAATTCAGCTTTGCATTACAGATATAAATTACATTTGAATATATATTCACATAGAAAACACTTATTTTAAATTGTTATAATATTACACAATTTTTGCAGTTTTTTTTTTTTTTTGACCAAATAAATAGAGCCTTTGTGAGCAGAAAACATTTAAAAATAATTTAAAACACTTTTATTCAGCAAGGTCTCATTAAATTGATTAAATGTGACAGTAAAGACGTTTATAATGTCACACAAGATTTCTATTTCAAATAAATGCTGTTCTTTTGAACTTTCTATTCATCTGTGAATCCTAAAGAAAAAACAAATTTTCCATATTTCTAATTATTGCATTACTCCAGTTTTCAGTGTCACATTCTCCTTCAGAAATCATTGTAATATTGTAATAAAATATTATATACATTAATAACATTGTAACATTGTAATAAAAATAAACATTTCTGATTATTATCAGTGTTGAAAACAGTTGTGTTGCCAAATATTTTTGTGGAAAATATGATGCATTTTATTTTTTAGGATTCAAAGATGAATAGAAAGTTCAAAAGAACAGAATTTATTTGAAATAGAAATACCTCATGACATTATAAACAAAATTCAGCAAAATTCATAAATTACATTATAATATATATATATTAATTAATTTATTTTTTATTTTATTTTAAATTTTAATAATATTACACAATTTGTCCTGTATTTTTGACCAAATAAATGGAGCCTTTGTGAGCAGAAAACATTTAAAACACATTAAATCTGGTTTCCCTGAATTTAATTTTCTCTCTTTATTTATTTCTAATTATTTCATTTCATATTATCCTTCAGAAATCATCATATATATATAATATATTTGCTCAAGAAACTTTTCTGATTATTATCAATGTTGAAAGCAGTTGTGTTGCCAAATATTTTTATTTTACAATTATTTTTAATTATTATAATATTTCACGATTTTTGCTGCATTTTTATCAAATACTTGGAGCATTTGTGAGCAGAAAACATTTAAAAAACTTTAAATCCAGGTTTCTCTAAATTTAATTTTCTCTCTGTATTTATTTCTAATTATTTCATTTCATATTATCCTTAAAAAAAAAAAAAAATGCTGATTTGCTCAAGAAACATTTCTGATTATTATCAATGTTGAAAACTGTTGTGTTGCCAAATATTTTTATTTTACATTTATTTTTAATTATTATAATATTTCACGATTTTTGCTGTATTTTGATCAAATAAATGGAGCCTTTGTGAGCAGAAAACATTTTAAAAACTTTAAATCCGGGTTTCCCTGAATTAAATTTTCTCTCTGTATTTATTTCTAATTATTTCATTTCACATTATCCTTCAGAAATCATTATAATATTCTTATTTGCTCAAGAAACATTTCTGATTATTGTCAATGTTGAAAGCAGTTGCGTTGCCAAATAATTTTATTTTATATTACATTTATTTTTAATTATAATAATATTTCACAATTGTTGCTGTATTTTTTTATCAAATAAATGGAGTGAGCAGAAAACATTCAAAACAATTTAAATCTTGTTTCGCTGAATTTAATTTTCTCTCTTTATTTATTTCTAATTGTTTAATTTCACATTATCCTTCAGAAATCATTCTAATATGCTGATTTGCCCTGATTATTATCAATGTTGAAAGCACTTGTGTTGCCAAATATTTTTATTTTACGCATTTTAAATTTCGCTGTATTTTTGATCAGCCTTTGTGAGCAGAAAACATTAAAAAAAAAACATTTCAAATACCTTAAATCCCATTTCACTTTCTGTCTGTCTGTATTTCTAAGGTGCGAGAGGCCAAACCCGTGGTCGAAACCAAGGGTATCCGAACACCTGCGCATATTAAACATAACCTGAAGAAAGTCCAGGTGCTTTATTAATGAATATATAAAATCACATCAATTCATAGATGCATTTACAATCAATAGCTACACTGTAAAAACTTCAAATGTATTGTGTTAAATGAGTTTGTGCTGTTTTCAGGCGCAGGAGGAGAGGAAGTCCATCATCGATAGAGACAACCAACTTCTGGCGTCCAGACTGGCAGAGATCTCTCGCTCCTCAGGCCACGTGGACCACAGGAACCATTACCCAGAGTGCAGGTGTTTGTGTGTTTGTAGCTAGTTAACACAGTAACATGCTGACCTGGTTAGCAGGAGTTTATTTGAGAAGGGTTTCTGGTGTCTTTTTTCTCCCGCGGCGTCTCGTGTCATCTGCGGATCTCAAACTCATGGGCTGTTGACAAAGCCTTTGTGAATTATTGAGAGACACATAAGCTATTCTCCATCACACCTGAGGGATCTGTGGCATGATCGCGGCCGGCGGATGGGTTGTGGCTTTGCCGATTGCGTTTCTGTATAGTGTGATGGAAGGACTGATGGTTTGTTTCATTGCGTGAAAAGCTTGACTTGAGTTCGGCTTGGTTTTCTATAATATTATAATAGACTTTTAAATACACATTTTTATTTTTATTTTAGCTGTATACTTTTTCATTTGAATTTTAGTTAGTTATAGTAATTATTTTGCATGTTTTACGTGATTTTCAGTATTTTTTTTTTAAATGCCTATATAGCATTTTTTATTATTTATTATTTTGTATTATTTTTATTTTCTTTTTTTAGTTTTTCTTTCTTTGTTTTTTATTTTTTTTAATTGGTCATTTTGTTGTGCTTTGTTACTTCTTATATTTGTAAATGTCTATACAGTATTTTTATTTATAATTTGTATTAATATTTTGAATGATTTTTTTATATACTGTTTTCTTTTTAATTTTAGTTAAAGTTTTAGTCATATTGGTTTGTGTTTGTGTCAGGAATTTTGTTTTTTTTAATAGTTTTTTTTTATATTTTTATATTTTGAACTATTTGATGTTTTCTATTTAACTGTAGTCTTATGTAATTGTAGTTAGTCATTTTATTGTTTTTGTGATTTCCAGCAGGGTTTTTGTAGATATGTCTATAAAGTATTTATTTATATTTTATATTTATTCAAATTAATTTTCATTCATTTATTAATATATATATATTTTGATTGATTTCAGTTATTTTTATTACTATATTATTATTATTATTATTATTATTATTATTATTATAACAAATAAAATACAATTATATATATATATATATTTTTATATTTTATTTTTATTATTCTATTATTATTATAATAATAATATATTTTATTATATTATTATTTATTATTATTATTATATTAATAAAATAATATAATAAACTATAACATAAAAGTACAGTATTTTATATATAATAGTATTATATTATTATAATATTTGAATAATTTTATCTGATCTGTTTCCTTTTTTTTGGTCAGTTTTAGTAATTTTATTGTTTTTGTGATTTTTTTTTTCAGCAGGTTTTTGGTAAATGTGTCTGTATATTATTATTCATATTTTATATTTATTTGCATTAATTTTCATTCATTTATATATATTTTTTATTTATGTCAGGTATTTTTATTATTATTATAACAAAAATGTAATTATACTTTTTATTGTTTTTGTTACTTTTTTCAGCAGTCTTTTTGTAAATATGTCTATATAGTATTTATTCATGTTTTAAATGTATTGATATCAATTTTCATTAATTTATATATTTTTATTAATTTATTTCAATTATTTTTATTATTATATTAATATTATAAATAAACAATATATAATAAAATTATTATTATTATAATTATTGAGTAATTTTATACTATGTTTTTTTATTTTAGTCAGTTTTAGTAATTTTATTGTTTTTGTGATTATTTTTTCCAGCAGGTTTTTTTTTTATAAATATGTCTTTATAGTATTTATTCATATTAATTTATTTCAGTTATTTATTTTATTATTATTATTATAAATAAAATATTATAATATAATAACATTATAAAATTATTTCATATATTATTATAATTATTGAATAATTTTATATCATCTAATTTTAGCCAGTTTTAGTAATTTTGTTTTAGCAGTTTTTTGTAAATATGTCATAATATTGTTATAATATAATATTGTTTTAATTTTTAGTTATATATTTGTATTAATTTATTTAACTTATTTATATTTTTTATTTTGTGATTATTATTATTATTATTATTATTATCATTATCATTATTATAATAAATAAAATAATAAAAATTAAAATCTAAAAATAAAGTTAAACTAAACAATAATTAAAAATGTTTCCTTGGCAATCATATTTTTTTATATATTTATATATTATATATTATATATATATATATATATATATATATATTATTATTATTATTTAAGGTAACATTTATTCAAATGAACAAAAATCTAATGTTTTGAACAGTTTTACTTTTAGATAATGATAATAACTTCAATATCAAAATTCAATATCAATGACCTGTTTTACAGTCTGAATGCTAAGAAAAGGAGAGAGAAGCTTCTTCAGGTGACTCATGAAAACCAGGCGATCTACCAGCGAATCACGACGCAGAAATCCGACTACAGGAGGGAACTCTGGGAAGACGAATGGGAAAAAGTGGAGCGAAGGAGAAGCGATATCGCACGCTACCCACGAGGAGTGACCAATAAACAGGTCAGATCCTAAATGGGTTAAAAATGCTAATCTGTCATCATTTACTCACCTTTGTGGCTCTTGTAAACATCTACTTTTGTGCTACATGAATAAAAAGAAAGTTATATGGGTTTGGAGGGACATGTAAAAAAGTAAATAGCTGAAAACGGACATATAAATGCATAATATTGAAACATCATAATTCAACCTTAACAGTGTTAGGGGTAAGTTAGGTAATAATATTACTTTTTTCAAGTTAACTAGTAAAGCAACGCATTACTTTTTCATTTCCAAGAAAATACCTGAGTTACTTTTTCAAAAAAGTAACGCCAGTTACTTTTGATTTTCTTTTTGTATTTAATCCTATTTTATTTTATTTTATTAACCAATGACAGGTTTATTAACCTGCTGTTGATCTTTGTTGATCCAATTCAACCGTACACTGCAAAAATACTTTTCTTACTTACATTTTTTTGTCTTGTTTCCAGCCAAAATATATATAAAAAACTTAAATCAAGAAGGATTTTCTAGACAAGTAAATAATTATTTTCTTGTTTTCAAAACAAAAACAATATAATATTATATTGTTATTATAATTATTGAGTAATTTTATTCTATGTGTTTTTGTTTTTATTTTAGTCAGTTTTAGTAATTTTATTATTTTATTATTTTTTCAGTAGTTTTGTTTTGTAAATATGTCTATATAGTATTATTCATGTTTTATATTTATTCACATTAATTTTCATAAATGTGTATATTTTTATTTAAGGTATTTTTATTCATTTTTATTATTATTTTTATTATCATTATTATTATAAATAGAGTAAAATGATACAATACAATTATAAAATAAAAGTATTTTTAAATATGATATTATTATAATTATTGGGTCATTTCATATTATGTTTTTTTATTTTAGTCAGTTTTGGTAATTTTATTGTTATTGTGATAATTTTTTTCAGAAGTTTTTTGTAAATATGTCTTTACAGTATTATTCATATTTCATATTTATTCACATTCATTTTCATAAATGTGTATATTTTTATTTCAGGTATTTTTATTTATTTTTATTATTATTATAAATAAAATAAAATAAAATAAAATTATACAATACAATTATAAAATAAAAGTATTTTAAAATATAATATTACTATATTATTATAATTATTGAGTAATTTTATATAATGTTTTTTTTATTTTAGTCAGTTTTAGTAATTTTATTGTTTTTGTGATTTTTTTTTCCAGCAGTTTTTTTTTTAAAATATGTCTATATAGTTGTATTCATATTTTATATTTATTCACATTCATTTTCATAAAATGTATATATTTTTTATTTTATTTATTTTTCATTATTATATTAGTATTATTATAAATAAAATAAAATGATACAATAAAATTATAACATAAAAGTATATATTACTTTTATGTTATATGTTATATAAAATATTTTAAGTATATATTATATTGTTATTATTATAATTATTGAGTCATTTTATATTATGTTTTTTTTTTTATTTGAGTCCGTTTTAGTAATTTTATTGTTATTGTTATTATATATATTTTTTTTCAGCAGGTTTTTTTTGTAAATATGTCTGTTTAATATTATTCACATTTTATATTTATTCACATTCATTTTCATTAATTTATATATTTATATATTTATTTCAGGTATTTTTATATTATTATTATTATTATTATTATTATTATTATGTTTGTTATTTT
Organism: Cirrhinus molitorella; assembly: GCA_033026305.1. NCBI lineage: Eukaryota > Metazoa > Chordata > Actinopteri > Cypriniformes > Cyprinidae > Cirrhinus > Cirrhinus molitorella. The sequence goes on from CM065141.1 coordinate 29,248,279, forward strand.
AGTCAGTTTTAGTGAATATGCCTATATAGTATTTATTCATATTTTATATTTATTTATTTCAGTTATTTTTATTTTTAATATTTTAAATAAAATAAAATAATATAATAAAATTATAAAATAAAATTATTTTATATATAAAAATATATTATTATTTGTAAAATTTTAATTTGATTGTAAAAAAGGGGGTAGGGTTTAAGCAAACTAAACAATCAGTTACTATTTCTGTTCAACTTTAAAGTTTCTGCATTATTTATTAGAGCAAAAAAATAATAATAATAATAATTTACCAATTTTTATGGGGAAAACACTGTTTTTCTGTCACAGAAATCTACAAAGTGTGTAAAGTTCTCTGGAGGGTCGTCAGGGCAGAGTCAGCGCTCATCCAGCGGTGTTGAAGACGACAGTGAAGATCCAACGCACCAAAACTCATCACAATGAACTCAAGAGTGTTAAGCTAACATCAGACAAGTGTGGAATAAACTCACCTGGGTTAAATGAAACCCTTGAGGTCCTTTGTTTTCCTGTCCGTTCACCACACAGATGTTGTTTGTGATAAAAGAAAACAGACAACTTGATGACATGAATCATTTCATTTGATATATGGGTCATTCTACAGAATTGGTGCAAACTGCTGTCCCATGAGCAAAAAAAAAAAAACACATTTAAAAAGCATTTAAGAATTCAAATCTAAAATGTTTATTAAGATCCTTTTATTATCTGTTGAAACCCATAATAATATTTAAAATATCAGTAAGCGTAATATATTTAAAATCCTCATTTATTGGGTACTTATGAAAATTATGTTGAATTGTATTTTATTTTGTATTATTTATTTTTTTTGTGGCCATTGTTGTTTTTAAAAGTATCTATTTAATTCTTTTGAAATATATATATATATATATATATATGTGTGTGTGTATATATATATATATATATATATATATATACACACACACATATATATAATATCATTTTTAATAATTTTATATAATCTGTTTGAGTAATTTTATAGTTTTTTTTTTTTTCATTTTTTTGTTTATTTTTGTTGTTTTGTTGTTTTTTTCAGTTATTTTTATTATTATATTAATATAAATAAAATAAATAATATAATAAAATATAACAAAAGTATATTATTTCTATATATAATATTGTTATATTTGAATCATTTTATATTATCTGTTTCCTTTTTATTTTAGTCAGTTTTAGTAGTTTTGTTTTTGTGGTTTTTTTTCAGCAAGTTTTTTGTAAATATGTCTATATAGTATTTGTTCATATTTTATATTAATTCACATTCATTTTCATTCACTTATATATTTTTTCAGTTAATTGTATTATTATATTATTCATATAAATAAAATAATATAATAAATTATAACATAAAGTATAGTATTTTTATATATAATATTATTATAATATTTGAATAATTTTATATTATCTGTTTCCTTTTTTTATTTTACTCAGTTTTAGTAATTTTATTGTTCTTGTGATTTTTTTTCCAGCATTTTTTTTTTTTTTTGTAAATATGTCTATATAGTATTTATTCATGTTTTATATTTACTGGTTTTCATTCACTTATATATATGTTTTCAGTTATTTTTTATTATTATATTATTAATATAAATAAAATAATATAATATAATAAACTATAACATAAAAGTATAGTATTTTTTATATATATTATTATAATTGAGTAATTTTATATTGTTTTTTATTTTTATTTTATGTTTTTTAGTCAGTTTTAGTAATGTTATTGTTTTTGTGATTATTTTTTCAGCAGTTTTTCTGTATATAGTATTGATTCATATTTTATATTTATTCATTTTCATTCGTTTATATATATATATATATATATATATATGTGTGTGTGTGTGTGTATATATATATGATAAAAATGAATAAAAAATAACAAAAATAAATAAATTATATATAGATAAGATGTGACTGTGCTCAGGATCTGCAGTCAGAGATCGCAATATGAACTAAAATCTTTTCTCATCAAAACATCTGAGTTGCTCTACATTACTTTCACAGCTCTATCCACTTTATTTTGCACAGTGGAAGTAAGCTTATCTGTGACTGTGCTAGACTTCCGGTTCATTAGCTGCGACTAGAAGTAGGCTACAACAAAGTGCAGTAAGGTAAACTATTTGCCCTACAAACCACTGTGTTTATGATATGATCATGAAGTAAAATAGTATAAAGACGAAAGCCAGTTTGCAATATAAAGCGACATAACGGACTGTTTTTGTACGAGTAAAGCAACTGAAGACCGGAAGCCGCGCACGTTCACGTTACAAATGATCGCGTCCGCTCTTACGTTAAAAATACGGCGAACTTATGGTCTGTTTTCATTTATCCTAAGGAATTTATATTACTTCATACTTAATTAGGACATCCATCTTGTGTTACGGCTGAAAACAAATACCTCGTTGTACACTATACCTCACTAAGACTCAGTAGTTTCCAAATGTAGATCATCCATCATCCACTGGATGGCAACACAAGCATGTTTTTTTTGGATAAATTGAATCTCCTACAGCCTGCTGAAGCCTGAAAAACGGAAGAGGGGTGAAGTAGAAACCACGTCATGGCAAACAGTCCTGGATATTGCTGTTCGTACGGTTTGTGTGGATTGATCGATGACATGGAGAATATTTATGCTCTACCATCTCTCTATTATTCATACCATATTCCAGACAATAGCAGTGTTTGTTGAAGTTTGGCTGCGTGTTTTATTACCCAGGTGGTATGTGAGGTAATATAAAGTATTTATTAAAGTATTTTGAGCACAAAACTCAAATTCAAAAGATCCCACATACAGTTGAGGTCAAAAGTTTACACACATCTTGCAGAATCTGCAAAATGTTAATTATTTTAGCAAAATAAGAGGGATCATACAAAATGCGTGTTATTTTTTATTTACTACTGACCTGAATAAGATATTTCACATAAAAGACGTTTAAGAAAAGACGACAGAAGGTTCAAATGCTTACTGATATTTCAGAAAGAAAAATCATGCATTAAGAGCTTTTTGAAGATCAGGGTAAATTTAAATTATTTTGTCTTCTGGATAACATATAAGTATCTTCTGTAGGGCAGTACTAAAAAAAAAAAAAAAAAAAAAAAAGAAGATGTTTAGGCAAAATAAGAAAAATATACATATCTTTATTCTGTTCAAAAGTTTTCACCCCTGGCTCTTAATACATGTTCTTTCCTTCTGGAGCATCAGTGAGCGTTTGAACCTTCTGTAATAGTTGCATATGAGTCCCTCAGTTGTCCTCAGTGTGAAAAGATGAATCACAAAATCATACAGTCATTATTGGAAAGGTTACACATACAAAGAAATGCAGGAAAATCAAAGAAGCTGTGGGACCTGAAAAACTTTTCTGAAGAACAGCAGGCAGTTTAAACTGTTCAAGACAAACAAGGGACTCATGAACAACTATCACCAAAACAAACAAACAAACAAAAAAACAGCTGTGGATCATTCAGGTAACAACTCAGTATTAAGAATTAAGTTATGAACAGGGTCATTTTTTTTTCTAATTTCAACTATTATTTTCTCTTGTGAACTATATGTAAACAGCTTTTATGTTAAATATCTTGTTCAGGTCAGTGCTTAATTAAAAACTAACTAGCATTTTGTATGATCCCTCTTATTTTGCTAAAATAATTATCATTTTGCAGATTGTGTATGGAAACTTCTGACCTCAACTTTATGCGTTAACCAAAAAATAAATAAATAAATAAATAAATAAAAATATCTACTAGGAACTCGAGTCATGAGAATTTTTGTCATGATTTTGGAAAACAGTAATATTGTAATATATCATTGCATTTTAAATATTTTAATAGCCTTTAATTTATAATGCAGTAGCTGTTTCCAATGTGAATATATGGCTTTTATTTGTTCTGCTCACCAAGGCTGCATTTATTTGATCAAAAGTACAGTAAAAAATGTGAAATATTATTGCAGTTTACAGTAAATGTTTTCTATGTGAACATACTTTAAAATATAAATTATTCCTGTGATCAAAGTTGAATTTTCAGCATCATTACTCCAGTCTTCAAAAATCGTTCTAATATGCTGATTTGCTGCACATTATTTTTGTGGAAACTGATATATTTTATTTTTCAGGATTTCTTGATGCAAAGAAAGCTAAAAAAAAAAAACACATTTATTTGAAATAGAAATCTTTTGTAACATTATAAATGTCTTTACTGTCACTTTTGATCAATTTCAAGCCTCCTTGCTGAATAAAAGTTGTCACTTCTCCATCTTTCTAGTTTTGTTCTACACTAAAGTCTTTTATCAGATATATATCGCCCTTATGTGGGGTAAAACAAGCTAATAATATGGTACTTTGCAAGTGGAGCCCATTTTTGCAGGCCACGTGCCAAATTGAACTACTTAATTAAGCGACAATTATTCTTCTGAGCATAAAATTTTGGGCCAGCTGAAAATAATACCTGCTTATACTGCATAAAAAAATGCTTTCCTAAAATCTGGAGAGAGACGTTGTTTCCATCCGCCAAACAGACGAGCCAATATTTCCCGTCTGTTCCCTGACCTTGGTTTTCCTCCATCTCAGTGCTTCACCAATCATTCCAGTTTTCCTGACAGTCTCTCATTCTCAATGTTTCTGTCATTCTCCTGCAGGTCCATGAAGCCAGAGTCGTGCAGAACAATAACCGAAGGAGCTAATGGAGCCAAACTGAGTGAATGTGAGCTTTCTCGCCTGTTTAACTGCGGTGATGGATTATTCCAGAGAACAGACGTCTGTCGCAGCTCCATCTGGCAGATTTCCTCAAAATCTGGATCCTCTCTGCTTTCTTCCCCAGTGAGATTCATCAGGAGCCCTGAGAGTTTATCATGCAGATTGGTTATACATTAGGTTGCATCTTTTCCATAAAATGCCATAACAGTAGTCCATTGTATCACATGATAGATTTGTGCAAGGAAAACTTAAACACTGGTGCATTGCAATATTGTGCATTTGACAAACTTGGACTTGATATGAAATGCAATAACTTAAAAGCTTCTGAAACCCTTCCTACCAAAGGCTTTCACATAAAACAGAATATTTTAATAGAAAAATACATTTATTTATTACAGGGTTCACAAACCAGAGAGTACCGGCACAGGAGACCTGAAAGAAAAAGAGATGCTGGGAAAGATCCATAAAACAAACCGAGGCTCAAACTGGGAAAATGACTTTCCAGAAGACAGAATGACAAAAAGTCTGACTCTTAAAGGAATAGTTCAGCCAAAACACTGGTGAAAATGTCCTCTCCCTCAGGCCATCCAAGATGTAGATGAGTTTCTTCTTCAGATTTGGAGAAATGCAGCATTCCATCACTTGTTCACCAATGGATGTGAATGGGTGCCGTCAGAAGGAGTCCGAACAGCTGATAAAAACATCACAATAATCCACAAGTAATCCACACCACTCCAGTCCATCAATTAACATCTTGTGAAGTCAAAAGCTAACAAGTTTTTAACTTTCAACCATTGTTTTCAGCTAAAATAGGCAAAAGACCTCTATAATAATACTTTGTCTGGTGAGAAATCTGCATAGAACCATTTAAAAGCCAAAACAGATCTAAACAAATATTTTGGACTCAAAATATTAAAAACAATGGTTTGAAGTTAAAACATTTTAATGGTGGATGACATTTTCAGCAAATTGTGTGAACTGTACCTTTAAATAGTTCTAGTGTGTGTGTGTGTGTGTGTGTGTGTGTGTGTGTGTGTGTGTGTGTGTGTGTGTGTATTGATATAACAGTTTATGTACCACAGAGTCAAACGACAGTGTTTCCCTGTCAAACAGCACATTTGTGAGTCTGTCAGGCCTGAAAGACCAGCAAACAAGCACGAGAAAGGTGTATTAATTTGGAAAATAATTCAAAATAGAAGCATTTTTAGATGTTTGGACCCCACTACCGTACACACAAAACACAACAGACACTTCATTTCAACACTCACATGAAAACAGTCATTGAAACGCACCTAAAGTTACACAGAGAACCAACATACAACACGTATCACAATTAAATCCTGTATTGCCGTTTATGAGTCATTAACTGTGCAAAGATCTAAGTTTATTGACTTTGAGCTTGAACCAACATGTTGATCTCTTGCTGAATCATTATTTATTGAGTCCTGTCGGTTCATTTATGCATTATAAACACCACAAGTTAACATACTTAGTATTAGGGATGAGCAATATAGCTATTTTTTGCTCAGGTAAAAAAAAAAAAAAATGCTTCATGTTTTCATAAAATACAATGTAAATCTAGAATTTAAAAATGCATGATTTTTTTTATAATACTTTTAGTTTTCAATTTTCATTTTAATTTGTTTAATTTCAGCTAATTTTGTGTTATATGATTTTTGTATTTAATATATTTTTTATTCCAGTTTTAGTTTTAAGTTTTTCCAGGTAGTAAATTTAGTGCTTTAACGTTAACTTCAGTTACTTTCCAAGGCAAAAATTTCAATAGTTCAGTATGTTTTCAGTATTTTATTTCAGTTTTATTTCAATTAACAAAATTTATAAAATGATTAATTTTAGTTGATAATAACCCTGAAATGCAAAATGTAATAAATATTAAAAAGCAATACTGACCTGCACATATTTTACTAAAACGTTTTAATAAATATAAAAATGCCACACGCAGACTTCAGTAAAACTTAACGCAAACAAATAAATAATCAGCGTGTTATTGATTCAAACTCAATTAAACAAATAAATCAAATCTACTAATAGTAACACTGATTGTTTAAATCAGAAATGATACAATGTAAAAAATTAATAAATTGTAAAAAAAAAAAAAGAAAAAGATTGCAATTTTTAGTTGTTTGTTTTGTTTTGTGTTTTTTTACTTTAAAAATTAGTAGTCTTACTTCCCATTTCTTTGTAATTATTTATGAAGTTTACTAGCAATTTCTGAGTGAAAACAGTTTTAAAGTAAATCTTAAATTGTTTTTTTTTTTCAGTGTAGTAAGACATCGCTAGACTATGGAAGCCTGGTTCTGTCACTGAATTAAAAAAGAAAGGAAATTGCCATTTTTTTATCTTACAATTCTGAGGCTATTGTGACTTTTTTCTAAGAATTGCGAGTTTATATCTCAAAATTCTGACTTTATAACATGCAATTTTGAGTTATTAAGTCTATGTTGTGATATATAAACTCAGAATTGTGAAAAAAAGGCAGAATTGCAAGATACAAACTCCCATTTGCGAGAAAAAGTCAGAATTACAATATGAACGATATGAAAAAGTCTGAATTGTGAGATACAAACTCACAATTTTGAGAAAATAAGTCAGAATTGTGAGATACAAACTTGCATTTGCGAAAAAAGAATTGTGAGATAGAAACTCATATTTGCGAGAAAAATGTCTGAATTGCGAGATACAAACTCGCATTTGCGAAAAAAGGCAGAATAGCAAAATAGAAAACTCATTTGCGAGAAAAATGTCTGAATTGTCAGATAGAAACTCTCATTTGCAAGATAAAAACTCACATTTGCGAGAAAAAAGTCAGAATTGCGAGATAAACTTGCATTTGCAGAAAAATTCTGAATTGCGAGATACAAACTCGTATTTGCAAGAAAAAGTCAGAATTGAAACTCGCATTTGCGAATAAATTCTGAATTGTGAGATAATACAAACTCGCATTTGCAAAAAAAGTCAGAATTGCGAGATAGAAACTGATTTGTGAGAAAAATGTCTGAATTGTCAGATAGAAACTCTCATTTGTGAGATAAAAACTCATTTGCGAGAAAAAAGTCAGAATTGCGAGATAAACTTGCATTTGCAGAAAAATTCTGAATTGCGAGATACAAACTCGTATTTGCAAGAAAAAGTCAGAATTGCAATATAAACTCGCATCTGCGAATAAATTCAGAAAAAATTCTGAATTGCGAGATACAAACTCGCATTTGTGAAAAAAGTCTGAATTGTGAGATATAAATTTGCAACTGTGAAAAAAGTCAGAACTGCAAAATAGAAACTCATATTTGCGCAAAAATTCTGACTTGTGAGATACAAACTCGCATTTGTGAGAGAATTGCAAGTTTTTATCATGCAGTTCTGAGAAAAGAAGTCAGAATTGTGAGATACAAACTTGCATTTGTGAAAAAAAATCTGAACTGTAAGATAAAAACTCACAATTGTGGGAAAAAAAAAGTCAGAATTGCAAGATACAAAGCGCATTTGCAAGAGAATTGCGAGTTTTTATCATGCAGTTCTGAGAAAAAAGTCAGAATTGTGAGATACAAACTTGCATTTGTGAAAAAAAATCTGAACTGTAAGATAAAAACTCACAATTGTGGGAAAAAAAAAGTCAGAATTGCAAGATACAAAGCGCATTTGCAAGAGAATTGCGAGTTTTTATCATGCAGTTCTGAGAAAAAAGTCAGAATTGTAAGATTAAAAAAAATTGCAATAACCTGTTTTATTCGGTGGCAGAAATGAACTAATGAACTATTTCGGTGGCATGAACTATTTCGGTGGCACTATTTGCTACGTTGTAGCAAATAGTGAGATGAGAAAGATCACTTCGGAGAAAGATGAGGACAAATAAAAAGTGCATAAAATCACGTGGCTTACTTTTATGATATATATCGCTCAGCCCTAGTTAGTATGTTTTATTAGTGCACCCATTACAGGTCCAAGACAAGAATCTCAGCCGTTGCCATTTTAAAAACATAAAATAATGAAGTTCTCGCAGCAAGACCATCGAGCATCAGGTGAAGAAATCTTTCGAAATGGCTTCTACGAAATTGGGTGCGGACATCAGGATCCCGATGGTGCAGAGGATGGTGAAAATGGAGAACGCCATCAGACATAAGCGATCGATCACCGCCGCCGCAAACTTCCACTCGTTACACACATTCTCGTCCTCGTCCTGGTTGCGAAACCTTTTAGCGATGTATCGTACCTCTTCCAGAATTTTAGCCAGTTCCAGTTCCAAAGCCCCACCCACAAGGCCACCATTGACCCGCCCTCCAATTGCAGCCCCGCCCCCAAGCGTAGGCATGGTGGCCCCCGGCAACAGCACGTCCTCCTCGGTGGAGGCCATGAGACGGCTGCAGAGGACGCTGTGCGAGTCGTGGGAGGAAGCGTAGTGGACGCCCTCCATGCCTCTGAAGCCGATGTAGAGCATGTTGCTGGGCTGCAGCGCCCCCTGGCTGACGGAGAGCTCCACGCTGGACACGCTCCCGCGTCGAGTGTGCTTGTTGTGGCAGGCCAGACGGATCCGCTCCTCGCCAGGCCGCCGCATGCGGAGGAACCAAGCGCACCAGTTCAGGAGGAGAACGCGGGTCTGGATGAAAAAAACAGATTCATATACAGTGAGGAAAAAATCTCAGGAGGGATTTTGTCCCACTTTTCAGATCCTCTCCAAGTCATTTAGGTTTCAAAGCTGACGTTTGGCAACTCGAACCTTCAGCTCCCTCCACAGATTTTCTATAGGATTAAGGTTTGGAGACTGGCTAGACCACTCCAGAACCTTAATGTGCTTCTTCTTGAGTCAGTGCTTTGTTGCCTTGGCCGTGTGTTTTGGGTCATCATCATGCTGGAATACCCATCATTATAATTGTTTTGGTGAAGTAAAGCTATTGCAGCAAAAATATACAACATTTTAAAAATGTATCAAAAATAATGTATTAAATAAAACTAAATAAAAAAAAGTTAAAATATAAATAAATAATATAAAAAAATATAAAAATATACACAATTAAAAATGTAAAAAATACCAAATTAAAATATAAAATATACAAAATTACAAAATGTGTCAATAATGATGTATGAAATAAAATACTATAAAAAAAAAAAAGAAAAAGATAAAAAAAAAAAAAATAACCAACTAAATAAATAAATAAATGTTTTGGTAAAGTAAAGCTATCGCAGCAAAAATATACAAATATACAAAATTAAAAATGTATGAAAACAAAATACTAAATAAATAAAATAATAGATATATAGATGATAGATAGAGAGATAGATGACGGAAAACCTATGCACCCATGCAAACACTACAAAGAGCACAGTATTTGATGATTAGTTTGTTTGCACTCAGTCCTGAGCTCTTAACAAGCTCTTAATGATGTATTTGCATAAGGCAGTGAAGCGTCAGAGATTCGCTGAGTCAATACGACTGAATCAATGGCGACTCATCATAATGCTGTTGGCTTTTCCCGATCCGTTCGCTGCTTCCTCCTAATTGCTGCTGGAATATTTATTGTAATTCTAGTCAATGAAGGCCTGAGATGTCTTTTTCAAGCAAAAAAAATGGAAATTAATATTTCATGTTGGCTGTGTTAAGCTTGTGCCTAGAAGACAAATGAGTTGTTTGGACAAAGTTTGTTTGAAAACAGGCCGAGTGCCTCGTCTCATGCATTTGGTATAAAGTCGTCGCCCTGTCCAGACTGAAGACAGTCCCATTCATGTCACGTGCCACACACTCGCAAAGACATGCTGACCTTCAGCACTTTAGTGTGAAAGTACAGAGTCAAACTTACAGAAATAAATACAGTACATGTAAATAAAATGTGATAGATAGATAGATAGATAGATAGATAGATAGATAGATAGACAGATAAATACATAGATAGATAGATAGATAGATAGATAGACAGACAGACAGACAGATAAATACATAGATAGACAGACAGATAGACGCAGACAGACAGACAGACAGGTAGGTAGATAGATAGATAGATAGATAGATAGACAGACAGACAGACAGATAAATAGATAGATAGATAGATAGATAGACAGACAGACAGATAAATACATAGATAGACAGACAGATAGACGCAGACAGACAGACAGGTAGGTAGGTAGATAGATAGATAGATAGATAGATAGATAGACAGACAGACAGACAGACAGACAGACAGACAGATAAACACAGACAGACAGAGAGATAAATACATAGATAGATAGCTAGACAGACAGACAGACAGACAGGCAGACAGGTAGATAGATAGATAGATAGATAGATAGATAGATAGATAGACAGATAAATACATAGATAGATAGATAGATAGATAGATAGATAGATAGACAGACAGACAGATAGATAGATAGATAGATAGATAGATAGATAGATAGATAGATAGACAGACAGACAGACAGACAGACAGGTAGATAGACACAAACAGACAGACAGACAGACAGACAGACAGACAGACAGATAGACAGACAGACAGACAGACAGACAGACAGACAGACAGACAGATAGTAGATAGACAGACAGACAGACAGACAGACAGACAGACAGACAGATAGATAGATAGATAGATAGATAGATAGATAGATAGATAGATAGACAGACAGACAGACAGACAGACAGATAGATAGATAGATAGATAGATAGATAGATAGATAGATAGATAGACAGACAGACAGACAGACAGACAGACACAGATAGATAGATAGACAGACAGACAGACAGGTAGATAGACACAAATAGATAGACAGAAAGACAGACAGACAGATAGACAGACAGGTAGATAGATAGATAGATAGATAGATAGATAGATAGATAGATAGATAGATAGATAAAAAAATAAATAATTAAAAAGTTAAACACTCAAATGCACAGCTTTCATAGCAAATATAATAAAAACTAAGCTTAAAAAACATGGAAAAATAGATCAAAATAGCATATGCATGATTTTGTGGCATCATTACTAGTACTAGTTTGTACTCTTAAAGCTTTGCGGATTGTCTTGTATGGAGATGGAGATGTTTGTCTTACCCATCGTGGCATCTTTCCTCCGTCCGGATCATGATAGTGATACTGCAGCACCAGGACTGTAGCGATCACCGACAGACCCACAATCACCATAGTGGTGGCAAAATACTGCGCTGAAACACAAACACACACGTGTGTCTCCTGAAAGGGTTTCTTCACACAAATTGAATCCACAGTAATCTGTGCGTGTACATGCAGCATTCATGAGATCTTCAGCGATGTGTGAGAACCATTACAAACCGCCAGGCTTCAGTAAACACATCTAATAAGATCCTGAATCCTGCAGAATCGCTCAGAGCTGTCAGGACGTCCTGCACAAAAGCACTGCTTGTACAAAGACAATATTTAAAAGTGATTTATCATGGTGAATTATTCAGTTAATAATGAACTTAAATTTGAGTCTGTTTCTCACACAATGCCATCATTTGATGCTGTTTTTTTTTCACCCAAAGGTCAAACTAAAATGTATGCAGCCAACGTGTGATCTCTCCTTAGTATTTGTGGCCAGTACTGCTAGTAGTAGTTTTACTTTTAAAGTAGTTTCACTTAGTTTTTCAGTGGCTCTCAGTCATACCACTGATATTATCTGAGCAGTTGAAAGCCACACGTTTAGATGGAGCAAAAACAATGTAAGTGTCTAAAAGCATACGCACAATTCCATTGATTGTAAATGACGTTTTAACTTAATGTCATTTAAAACTTTACATCATTAAAATCATCATTAGCCGATACCTGTAGCATTTTATTTTAGGAAAATTAGATAAAGAAGCTCACATCATGCAAAGGTGTGACATAAAATGCCTACTTTTTTAAATCTTGGCCTACATAGGCTATTAAAAATATAAAGAAAATGCTAAAATGTATTTGAAGTACTTTTATTTCATGCTAAGTATAAATTTACATATTTATAATTTACCTTGCAATTGTACTTTTAGTAGCCTATACTAAACTGGCATAAAGTGTGCTAAATTGGAAGTATAGTGCTGAAGTCCAACTAAAGATGAACTGAAGTATATTTGATTGTGCTAAAGTGGAACTATTGCAAGTTTATTTCAGGTACAAATATCTTGCATTTAAAGACCTGTTTTTATTCAAAGAATACAATCCTCAGCAGTAGTGACATTAAAACACATTTTAAGCTTAATATTAAGCAATGTGCATTGTGCACATGTAGTACTTCAAATAAAGTTTAATTACAATTTTTTATATCAAAGTCCCGAGGGATATATCAGTAAATATGTTATGAACTATACTTAGTTTTAAATAAATGTATTTTAATATATGCCATATATGTCATGCCATTGCATCATTAAACTAACATCTAACAGTGGACAATTGTTTTATTTTATTTTATTTTATTTTATATATATATATTTATTTATTATTATTTATTTTCCCCTTACTCTCTGACTTCATAAAGGCAGAAGTGTAATTTTCCCCCTGACTAAGCATATAAAGAATTTAGGGAAAGCATTTAAATTATCCTGTGACTACACTTAAAGAATGTAGAATCGAATCATTAATTAAATTGCAGCAAATTTTATTGTGAATCGTCTCGAATCGAATCGTTCTGAATTGACCAAAAAGATATTGAATTGAAACCCTATGAATCAAGAATCGAATCGATTCACTGTTTACCCCAAGATTCACAGCCCTACATTTGATGCAATGTAAAGAGCCTGCAACAACGCGGTTTGACCAGTGTGGCGCTGTAGCGCAAGACTGTAATTCAGCCCTCCTAGATGCAATTCAAGAGAAAAAGACACACAGCGCTTCAGAGCAAACGCAGCTCAATCTAAGCGGCGTTTGGATGAATATGTTAAAGGGTTACTCCACCCAAAATGAACATTTTGTCATTAATCACTTACCCCCAAGTCATTCCAAACCTTTGTAAAATCTTTGTTCGTCTTCGGAACACAATTTAAGACATTTTGAATGAAAACCAGTAGGTTTGTGGCTGTCCCATTGACTGCCAGGTAAATAACACTGTCAAGGCCCATAAAAGTATGAAAGATGTTGTCAAAGTAGTCCGTCTGCCATCAGTGGTTCAACCATAATTTTACGAAGCAAGAGAATACTTTTTGTACGCCAAAAAACAACAATTTGTGTCCTTTGCATCACCGTTGCGCCGTTTTTAAGAGCAGCTGCTGTGGGATTACAAATGTAAGAATCTGTTTAAGATCTGAAGATCCTACATCCTGATGTAACATCATATGAAAAACTAAAGTGATCTACATTGTATTAGGCATTTTATTTATTTTTTTTTGCATTTTTTAGTTTTTCTTGACAGGACAGTGGAGATGAGACAGGAAGTGAGTGGGAGAGAGAGAGAGATCTTGGGACAGGTGGGATCTCGGGACAACCGAGGCACAACTGCACCACATGTCGACGCGCTCCCCACAAGGCTATTGGCGCCGACTACATTGTATTAGGCATTTAAAGTAAACATAGTGGCGCCTGTTTACTGATTAGGTTCAATAAAGTATCTAGGGAGGGTTTTTTTCTGCTGGTCTCTGATCTTTCTCCTGAAAGTCAACTGGATGTGCATTTCATACCTTTTTAGTTCTCGTGGCCAGGTGCAGCTTAAACCATTTGGGTACTGTTATCTTTGGGAAGTAAGTTTCCTGAAACTCACAGTCGGGCTTGATTTCCTGTATTGTCTTTAGAAGTGGTCACTTCTGAGGCTGTGTAAGATCAACACTTTTAAGGACTGCCCACTGAATGCCTATATAAACTACAATGTATCATTGCTTAGTGAGATTTGGATGACTGCAGCAACACACACAAGCGAGTTCTTCAATAAAGAGTAACTTCTGCTTGAAAGATATCCCAACGTCTCCTGGTCTTTGCTTCGTCGAGGAAAAATTTCCTACACCGCAGCACATGGACACATTTTCTGTGTTTATTTATACTTTGATTTGAATGAAAACAGCGTATCTGTGTGACACAGCCAGTGTTGGGAAACGTTACTTTTAAAAGTAATGCATTACAATATTGCGTTACTACCTAAAAAAGTAACTAATTACGTTACTTAGTTACTTTTTATGGAAAGTAATGCGTTATATTACTTTCGCATTACTTTTGCGTTACTTTTTAAATCTGGGCAGGGCTTGCTTGTTTGTTTTTAATATAAAACGTTCGATTCCTAGCAAATGTAAAAGCCCTTTCACATCAAAATGAAATGAAGTGAATAAGGCTATAAGGCTAAAGGAAAATTAAATTGACGTCTGTACAGTACAACTTTAGGAAAAGGAAGTTCAACACTCTTCAGCAATGAGAGAAAAAGCACAAGAAACCTCTCAAAAATAGCAAACTGAAATAGACTGGAGCCAATTGAAACGTCATCTTTGCAGCAAAACGTCTTTGGTACAGAGCGTCTACTCTTTTGGCCGATCAGAATCAAAATAACAGCATTGTCTTGTTCGTTTGGCCAATCACAATTTAGGATAACTTACAGAATTGTCTTTTCCATGGACGCGGACAACTTGAATTGCGGCAATTCTGAGGTAAGTTTGCTGTTGATGATTTGCTTTTAATAACTTATCTTTAGCTAGGTAGTTTAACTATATAATTCTAAAAATACACATTTTAGTTTTTAATTTTTGCTGTTATCATTTACATTACATGTATATTTATGCATTTAGCAGATGCTTTTATACAAAGTGACTTACAGAGCAAAAATTCATAGCAAATAATCAAAATGTAATTAAAAATGATATAAAATGCTTATATATATTAGTTTGAATTGCTTTAATAGTTTTATATAACAATAAACATTAAAAGAAAAAATATATATATAAATTTTAAAAATACACATTTTATTTACTATTTACTTTTAGTTTTTCATTTTTGCTGTTATCATTTACATTACATTTATATTATGCATTTAGCAGATGCTTTTATACAAAGTGACTTACAGAGCAAAAATTCATAGCAAATAATCAAAATGTAATTAAAAATGATATAAAATGCTAAAATATCAAACATCTAATTTTCTTTACTATTTACTTCATTCAGTGTACAATTTTTTACTTTGAATTGTTTGATTTAATTATATATATATATATATATATAAAATAACATAAAATTCAAAAAATACACATTTTATTAACTATACTTTTAGCAGATGCTTTTATACAAACATAAAACGACTTACAGAGGAATATTTATAGCAAATGATCAACATTCAGAATGGCTCTGAATATCTTCTGTAGAAGAAACATTACATAAACACACAATTAAATGAAATTTAACTTAATTTAGAAATTATACAAAAAATAACATTAATAAAATGTTATCATTTACATTTAGATGAATGTATTTCAGATGCTTTGTTTTCAGATCCAAGTTGAAAATGAATTTCAAATAACAAAATTCAGGACTAAACACAGTTTAAATCCTTGTTTAATTAGTTTAATTTCATTATTTTATAACAATAAAAATTAAATGAAATAAAATTGAAATAAAAAAAACCGATAAAATCTACAATAAATAAATTTCTATTTAATTTAATTTACTATTTGCTTTATTTAGTTCTTAATTTTTTATTCAGTTTGAATTGTATTTAGTCGTTGAACTGTTTTATATAGCAATAAACATTAAATAAACAAAATTAAATAAAAAAATAATTCATTTATATTATTATTATCATATTTATTAATTAATTCATGTATGCATTTAGCAGATGCTTTTATACAAAGTGACTTAGAGAGGAAAATGCATATAAAATATCAAAACTCAGGACGGCTCCAAACAGTTTAAAAACTTGAATTGTTTAATTTCCTTGTTTTGTAGCAATAAACAAATACAATGCATTTGTAGCAAAACTTTTAAAATACTCTGAAAATAAAATATAATTAATTTAAACTTGACTATTAAATAAAAAATAAATATAAAAAATATTTGTATTTAAAACTAGGTACTTTTTACATATTGCTAATTTTATGTTTGCTAATATTTTATCCATCATATCTAATACAAAGCACATGGGGTTTGTGCCTTTATTGCTTTCAAAAGGACAGTAGTTTTTACCCTATTTACATAAAGTGCAAACAGCAAGAACATTTTGCTAAACATCTCCTTTTGTGAGCATCAACCAGATTTGAGACCACATTTTTTTAAAGCTAGGTTACAAAATAGAAGCACTCAAAATGAAACTGCTCTTTCCTCTGTAATGGTCCGTTTGGGAAAAGGATGAGTCTCCATCGGGCCGTTTCAGGGTGAGCGATCGCGCTCGCTTCTAAGCGGCCCATTTGGGGATGATACATAAGCATGAATGTGATGAATGCGCTTTGTTGCCTCTCGCTATTCAGGGTCTCTAAAGCAGCCGCTGTCATTTCTCTCCATCTGTGTCACTCATTTCCATCTGTTTAAACCCACATATCAGCCCCGCCCCCCACGCTGTGATTGACAGCTTCACTTACCAATCAGAGGCACTGAATCTGAGGTGGCAGGCATGATCTCTGCCACCAGCAGCATGAAGACGGTGAGCGACAGCAACACTGTGATTCCTGTCAGGAAACAACAACAAAAACAGCTTAGAAAAATACAGTCAAGTCTTAAAATATTATTGGATGCATATTGGATTGCATATTTACTATTAGATTTTATTATGTAGTATATTTTTTCAATATTTGATTATGATTTGAATATTGTAATTATATTTATTGACACAGCATAGCAACACCCTTCCAATTGTATATGTATTATTATATTTCATTATATTGTATATTATACATTATAATTATTATTACATTTTTATGTATGCGTGTATTGTATATACAAATATTTTACAACACATTTTTAATAACACATCAAAAAGTGTTATATTATTATTATTATTATTATTATTATTATTATACATCTAATATATATTTACTAATAATAGGGATTAATAGCACTGTAAATGTAAAAATACGTAATATTCTAATATTATTCATAATAGTAATAATAATAATAACAATAACAATAATTATTATTATATTCAATAAAAGTAATAAACAATTAGCAAATAATATTTTAATAATAATAATAATACATTCAATAAGATTATATTTAATAATAATGATTACTATTATTATAAGTGTGAGAATGTAATATTCTAATATTATTTCAGTTATTATATTCAATAATACTAATAAATAATTATCAAATATAATAATAATAATAATAATAATAATAATAATGATAAATTAAATATGTAATAATCATCATTTTAACATATATTGATATTATTAATACATCCAATAAGATTAGATTTAATAATAATAATTAATAGTATTGTACATTTAAGAATATGTAATATTCTAATATTATTCTAATTATTCTTATATTCAATAATACAAATAAATAATTACTAAATAATATTTTGATAATAATAATAATGAATTAAATATGTAATGAAAATGGTAAAAATATTTATTCATTGTAAAATATTCTGATATTATTAATACATCCAATAAGACTATATTTAACAATAATAATGTTTAATAGTATTGTAAATGTAAGAATATGTAATATTCTTACATTATTCCAATTATTATTATATTCAATAATACAAATAAATAATTAAGTAATATATTATTATTATTTTTATTATTATTATAATAAGTTACATACATAGTGATAATGATTAAATATTAATAATATTTAACCATTTTAAAATATTCTGATATTATTAATAGATCCAATAAATTAAATAATAGAATTTTGTATTTAATATGTAATGTTTTAATATTATTCAGATACAGTATTAAATACTTCATTTAAATTTGTATTATTATTTAAATAAATGTGCAAATAATAATAATAATAATAATAATACATTAAATATTTAATAATAATCATTTTAAAATATTATATTATTTATACATCTAATAAGATTATATTTTAAATGGCTAACAGTAATGTAAATTTAAGAGTATGTTATATTATATTATATTATATTATATTATATTATATTATATTATATTCAATAATACTATTAAAATATTATTTAGTATTAATTAATCAGTAAGTATGACAACAACACCAATAACAACAATAATAAAAAAATAAATATGCAATACTAATCGTTTTAAAATATTTTTATATTATTAATACATCCAATAAGATTATATTTAATAATAATGATTACAAAAATAATAATATTGTGTATATGTATAATATTATTATACAGCTGCATGTGATGTTGCTGTATGTGACTGCAAAATCAAATGCATCTTAAATTAATATTATAATAAATATGTGAAATAACATTTTATAATTAACATTGTTTAAAAATTTTTATTACACTTTATTAATATATTATACATATTTTTAATTATTGTAATATTTGATTATGATCTGAATTTTTTATTTTATTTATACACATAATTTATATTGTTTATAAATAAATATACAAACATTAACAGCATAGCAATATCCTGCACATTTATATAATTTATATTTTATTATGCTACATATTATACATTATAAATATTATTAAATATTTAAATGTTTATGAAGTTAACATGTTTGTGGCATGATTAGCATGTTGCTACTATTAAGTTAGCATGTTTCTAGCATGATTAGCATGTTGTTAGCATTATAAGCAAGTATACATATATTGTATATAAATAAATAAACAAATAAAAATATGTGATATTTAATAACACATCAAAAAGTGTTATTATTATTATTATTATTATTATGCATCTAATATAATATAATATATTTAATAATAATGATTAATATTACATTTATTGTAAATTCTAGAATATGTAATATTCTAATATTATTCCAATTATTCCTATATTCACTAATACTAATAAATAATTACAAAATATTTTAATAATAATAAATTAAATATGTAATAATAATTGTTTTAAATATATATTGATATTATTAATTCATCCAATAAGATTAGATTTAATAATGATTAATAGTATTGTAAATTTAAGAATATGTAATATTCTAATATTATTATTATATGAAATAATATTAATAAATAATTACTAAATAATATTTTGATGATAATAATAATAATAATAATAATATAAATTAATAAATGATAAATGATTAATAATGACTAAATACTAATATGTAATCATTTAAACATATTATATTATTAATACATCCTATAAGATTATATTTAATAATAATGATTATTAATTTTGTAAATGTAAGAATATGTAATAGTCTAATATAATTCCAATTATTATTATATTCAATAATATTAATAAATAATTACTAAATAATATTTTGATAATAATAATAATAATAATAATAATAATACTAATACATTAAATGTGTAATGATAACAATTAAATATTAATAATATTTAATACTTTACGCATATTATATTATTAATACATCCAATAAGATTATGTTTAGTAATCATGTTTAATAGTATTTTAAATTTAAGAATATGTAATATTCTAATATTATTCCAATTATTATTATATTCAATAATATTAATAAATAATTACTAAATCATATTTTGATACTACTACTACTACTACTGATAATAATAAAAATACATTCAATGTGTAACAATAATGATTAAATATTAATAATATTTAATAATGAACAAATATGTAATAATAATTATAAAATAAAAATTATTAATAAAAATGTGTTATATTATAACATTTATACTTTTTCAATGTTTATTCATACATACATATTTTATATTATAATAATATGTCATAATTTTATTATTAATACATCCAATTATTTGTATCTGCTGAACCTTATTTTTATTTTTTATTTTTTGAGTTTTAGCACAGTTACCCTTCACGTTGTGCCCAAACAGCACATCTTTACTATAGTAAAATTATTAGTAATACTCTGCCTCAATGGCGTATCGCTTTAGACAAACATCAGCATCAACCATAAGAGTTTTCCGCTGAGGAAACGAGATCCCTTGAGTTATATCTGGATCCTGTGAATGATAAATCAGAGACGAAGCGTCTCACTCCAATAACTCCCTTGTGTAACATCAGTCATATCAAATAATATCTGGAATAATCCAGTGTTTCCAAACTCACGCTGGGCGTTAATGAAGCCCACAGATCGATACAGCGACCCCATCAAACTCATTAAGATGGCCGTCTCGTGTTTGTCATGTTGAATGTTTGAGCTGTGATTTCAGACTGGATCAAATATCTGGAGTCGGTGTGTTTCTGTCTCGCTGTTTATCGATTCCAGAGCGTCTCTTAAAGCTGCCCAATCTCTCAAAGCGCTGCACTGCATCCAAACACACACACTCACACACACTTTTCCACCTCAAAAATCTTCTGCAACAGTGTTGTAGTAGCATTACTGTGATATTCAGTACAGTATGTTTGCTGTTTTTGGGGTGGAACAAACTACAAGTAGTGATTTTACTCAATTTATCGGTTTTCATTTTTCATCAGGTTTTAGTTGATAGACCTGTACAAAGAAGTAGTCTGAATCATTTTAGTGAACTAATCCTTTGGATGGTTTGTGTAAATAAACGGTTCACTGTTCAAATATATGACTCAGTGATTCCCTTGTTTAGAATTTTATTTTATTATTATTATTAATACATTTAATAATCTGACATTTAATAATAATAATAATAATAATATAATTAATTATTGAATAGTACTCTTTATAATATTAAGAGTATTAACAGCCTTAACACTATAATTAATAATTATTAAATAATTTTTAATAAATAAATAAACTATATATATATATATATTCATTTGACTGATTCAAACTGATTCCTTTAGACGGTTTACAAAAAATAATAATCTTACATTTTATAGTACTATAATGACACTATAATTGATTATTATATTGATTATTACATGCCCAATAAAAATCACAAACAAATTATATATAATTAAGTTTGGAAATGAATAAGGAAAATAAAGTGATTTGAATCCAAGTTTCTCTCCTGTACAATAGCCTAGTTCTCTACATTCTTCTGAAGGCGCTCCACCTGCGCTTTCGGTGTTGAATGCTCTGATGTTAGACCATTTAAACATGTTAATTAAATAAAATAATGGAATAAATGGAATAAAATCAACACTGATTGATTAGCCAGCCTGCATTTGTTTATTGTAGGCCTTACATACAGTATAAAAGAGCGCACGGTTATTTCTGTCTGATGCCAGTCCAAGTTGCGTTCGTTACTATGGCAACAGTAAACTCACAACGCATGTTTTTTTTTTCAAAAATAAAACAAAAAAAATTAAGTCGTGATCTCGAGAAAACTTTTCGTTATGTCAAGATCACGAGAAAATTAAGTCGTGATCTCGAGAAAACTTTTCGTTATGTCAAGATCACGAGAAAATTAAGTCGTGATAACGAGAAAACAAGAAAGAAAAAATAATGCATAATGCATGGCCTCTTAGAACTTCCGTACTTTCATATTAATCGCATGTTGTAATAATTTATGAAATGTTTTAAATAAATAAATAAATAAATAACAGTTATTTGCAGTTGCAGTTAATTATATATGTATTATTATTATTATTATTATATTTAAATGTTCATTATATTAAAACAATTTAAAATATTTACTATATGTATATATATATATATATATATATATATATATATTGTACATTTTATTTTAATATATCAATATTTTATTTCAACAAATCTAATTTATTAAATGATTGATGGTTCATGTAAATAAGCTGGAAACAAAAATTCTCATTCATAATGCATACGATCTCACATACTATTTAATACAGTAGTATGCATTATAGAGTGTAGACTGTGCAGTATGCAGCACACTAGTATTACATTTTGAATGACTTTTAAATTCTATAATGTGAAACAGAAAGCCGAGGGAAGCCACCCACCCACATACACAAACACACACACACACACACACACACACACACACACACACACGCACGCACACACGCACGCACGCACGCACGCACACACACACACACACACACACACACACACACACACACACACACACACACACACACACACACACAGACAGAACTAAGACACCATGAAATTAAGGACACACACTGAGCATCAGACACTCTTGTATTGCAAAATCAGCTGCTCTTGTTTACTGCATTCAAACCCATTTATCAACGAAAGCAGACGCATGTGGGCTTACTGGGGTCTTTTTCTTAGGAGAAACATCTGAGGAGCTGAAAACTTCAGTAAAAGTCTCCATTTGCGCTCAATGTAATCTTACTATTGTCTAGAAGAATGCAGGGATGTTAATGGATCTTCATGGAACCAACAGATGCTGATAAAGAACCTCCATTTTTAAGAGTGTATAAAGAGATTAAGGTTAAGGTCAAAAGTTTACACCCCCCTTTCAGAATCTGCAAAATGTTAATTATTTGACCAAAATAAGAGGGTTTACACAAAATGCATGTTATATAAATAAGATATTTCACATAAAAGACATTTACATATAGTCCACAAAAGCAAATAATACTTAAATTTATAAAAATGACCCTGTTCAAAAGTTCACATACGCTTGATTCTTAATACTGTGTTGTTATCTGAATGATCCACAGCTGTGTGTGTGAGAGTTTTTTTGTTTGTTTGTTTGTTTAGTGATAGTTGTTCATGAGTCCCTTGTATGTCCTGAACAGTTAAACTGTCTGCTGTTCATCAGAGAAAATCAGATCTCACAAATTCTTTGGTTTTTCAGCATTTTTGTGTATTTGAACCCTTTCCAACAATGACTGTATGATTTTGAGATCCATCTTTTCACATTGAGGACAACTGAGGGACTCATATGCAACGATTACAGAAGGTTCAAACACTCACTGATGCTCCAGAAAGAAAAAAAATGCATTAAGAGCCGGGGGGTGAAAACTTTTGGAATTTGAAGATCAGTGTAAATGTAACTTATTTTGTCTTCTGGGAAGCATGTACGTATCAGAGCATGTGAGCGGAGCGGAGTGGGGAGCGGAGCGGTAATATTTCCTTAAGAGCGCAGAGCGCCTTTCTGAAGATTCCGCTCCGCTCGCTCAATACGCTCAGCGCCGCTCGCTCAACCCAGAATACCCTTTGGTGATTTACTTGTTCGCGATCGATAAGCTGTAGAGAGCAAGAACAGTAGAGCAGTTATGGAGTTCAGATATTGTTTCAACGAACTTGCAAGCCTTATACATAAATGTAAAGTACTACGCAAACATGGTGTAGGCTAAGGTTATATTCGGTCGTACGGAGCCCCGATCATCACGGCATGCAGACAAAATCACGGCCACGAATTTAGAGCAGTTCTCTTTTTTTATGCGAATTAAATTCATTTTTTCGTTTAGTCTAAATTATGGCCACGAATTAAGCATTCATTCTCTTGTTTAGGCTTAGCTGCCAGCCTGCCATGAATTCATTCGTTCGTTAATTCGTTCCTTCCCTAGATTTGGCTTAAATTTTGGAACGAATTATTAGGCCTACTTATTAAAATAATTATTGCTTAAAATTAATAAATAATAGGTAGACCTAGGCTACAGAATGTAGGCTAGATAGGCTATATGCATCGGTAATTTATAATCTAATATAACGCACGCAGATTTGTTCTTTACAAAAAAAAACTGCAAAAGGCCAAAGGGAGATAAATAATTTTTTCCCTCTCCATTGTCCCCAGTTCCCCGTGTCCGTGTGTTTACTTTAACAGGCTTTATAATACAGGTGAATTTTGTAAAGATCTGCGCACAGTTCATCTGTGTGTCCGTTTGTGTTTTAAATGTTCTATTACACAACAACGGCAGCTATTTACGGAAATAAAGTTAACGAAAATCAAATACAAGTTTTTGCATTTTAGGTAGGTTTGCTAAGGTTATTCGTGTATTTAATAGCCTACATTTTAATTAATACAATTAAGAAGAATGTAAGAATTTTGCTCTGAAACATGCATGCTTAATTTTAGACAATTATCCAAGAATTTCGGTACAAACAGTAAACAATAGGCCTACTAGAGAAATTTTATGTCAGAGCGGGATCTGAGCGGGATTTGGTTTACCCCGAGAGCGTGAGCGGAACATTAGCGGAGCGTTTTGTTTTGGCCATGAGCGACTGAGCAGAGCGCATGCCCCCAGAGCGGAGTGCTGAGCGGAGCGTCACGCCGCTCCCCTTCGCTCACATGCTCTGCTACGTATCTTCTGTAGCTTCTGAAGGGCAGTGCTAAATGAACAAAACACAATATTTACACAAAATAAGAAAAATGTACACATCTCCATTCTGTTCAAAAGTTTTCACCCCCCGGCACTTAATACATCTTTTTCCCTTCTGGAGCATCAGTGAGTGTTTGAACCTTCTGTAATAGTTGCATATGAGTCCCTCAGTTGTCCTCAGTGTGAAAAGATGGATCTCAAAATCATACAGTCATTGTTAGAAAGGGTTCAAATACACAAAAATGCTGAAAAACCAAAGAATTTGTGGGATCTGATTTTTTATTTTTTTTTGATGAACAGCAGGCAGTTTAACTGTTCAGGACAAACAAGGGATTCATGAACAACTATCACTAAACAAACAAAAAAAAAAAAAAAATTCAGGTAACAACACAGTATTAAGAATCAAACATCGGTAAAATGTAGGTTGTCAGTTAGTTTTATAAATTCAACTATTATTTCTCTTGTGGACTATATGTAAACATACTTTATGTTAAATATCTTATTCAGGTCAGTACTAAATAAAAAATAGCATGCATTTTGTATGATCCCTCTTATGTTACCAAAGTAACATAATTAACATTTTGCAGATTCTGAAAGGGGGATGTAAACTTTTGACCTCAACCGCATGTGTTTTGTGTGCGTCTCACCCAGCGATATCTTCTCTCCAGAGTCGGCGGGCAGCAGAAACACCAGCAGTGCGAGAGTGGAGATCAGGACGCATGGAATCAGCAGATTGAGGCCGTAGTACAGCGTTCTCCTCCTCATGACCACAGTGAAGGTGACATCAGGATATGGCTCCTTACAGCAGTCGTAGAACTTCTCGTTCCTCCTGCCTGGAACCTCTACAAGACACACACAAACACATGTCATTCTAGCATCAGCCTGGTGACCACCCACTAACATCACTCACATTTTCTTTAGAAAAAAAAAAAAAAAATCTGCATGTATAATTTAAAATACATCTGTACATTCAGACATCATCTAGTGTCTGTTTAGTATTAATTCTATACAAAAGAGTCAAATAGAATAGAATCAAGTGGTAAAGAATCAAAACAAAACCAATAAAGATGAATCAAAGACAAAAGAATCAGATAGAACTGAATCAAAGACAAAATCTAACAGAACTGAATCACAACAGAATCAAACATAATTAAAAGCAAAAACATCAAACATAACAGAATCAAATAGAATCAAACACAACAGAATCAAATAGAATCAACACAACATAATCAAACTGAATCAAACTCAACAGAATCAAATAGAATCAAACTCAACAGAATCAAATAGAATCAACACAACAGAATCAACACAACAGAATCAAACTGAATCAAACTCAACAGAATCAAATAGAATCAAACTCAACAGAATCAAATAGAATCAACACAACAGAATCAAATAGAATCAACACAACAGAATCAAATAGAATCAACACAACAGAATCAAAATGAATCAAACTCAACAGAATCAAACTGAATTAAAAGCAAAAACATTAAACATAAAAGAATTAAACAGAATCAAATAGAATCAAACACAATAGAATCAAAAACAGAAGAACCAAAAACTGACAAATAAAACACAACAGAATCAAAAACAAACAAATTAAACAGAACAGGATCATCAAAAAAAAAATACAGCATCAAATAGAATCAAACTCAACAGAATCAAATAGAATCAAACTGAATTAAACACAACAGAAACAAATAGAATCATAAACAAAACTAGTTAAACTCAACAGAATCAAAAACAGCAGAATCAAATAGAATCAACACAATAGAATCAAAAAGAATAAAACACAGAAGAACCAAAAATGACAAATAAAACACAACAGAATCAAATAGAATCAAAAACAAATTCATTAAATCATTAAAAAAATACAAAATCAAATAGAATAAGCATAAAATAATTAAACAGAATCAAATAGAATCAAAAACAGAAGAACCAAAAACCGACAAATAAAACAGAATCAAAAACAAACAAATTAAACAAAAACAACAGAATAAAACAAAATCAACACAACAGAATCAAAAACAGAAAGTTCAAAAACAACAGAATCAAACACAATAGAATAAAAAAAATAAAACACAGAAGAACCAAAAATGACGAATAAAACGCAACATAATCAAATAGGATCAAAAACCAACAAATTAAACAACAGAATCAAAAAAATAAAAAATAGTATCAAACTCAACAGAATTAAACAGAATCAAACTCAATATGATCAAACAGAATTAAAAGTAAAAACATCAAACATAAAAGAATCAAACAGAATCAAACTCAACAGAATCAAATAGAATCAAAAACAACAAAATCAAAAACAGAATCAAACAGAACAGAATCAGTCAGAATCAAAAATAAATAGCCGCCGTCTAATTTAAAATACATCAAAGAGTCAAACACAACAGAATTCAAATAAAAAGAACAGAATAAAAGAGAATCAAACATAACCAAATCAAACAAAAATGAGCCAAGCCAAATTATAATATGTCACCAAGTCCAATCTTCACGCATGTGCTTTATGAGGTCAGCTAATTATTTTTCTGATTTATTTTACATAACTCTGAAATTATATAAACTCTCTACAGCTTCTGGCAATTATAATCTGCACAAATGACGTTCTGGAAGACAGAAATGTCAGGTTCGTATCAGGGCATCTTGTGAAATGCTGATTATTTACAAACAGATGATTTCACATGCAGTTATGAGGGACTCAAGAGTGTTTCAAATCAGTGTTTCTCTGTGTGCGGATGAAATTATGCATGACAGACACTGTTATGTAAAACTTGTTTGTTTTCATCCAGTGTTTCTGAACATCTGCCTCAAATCACCTCTCACTATGATACTATGGGATTATTCAATTATATATATAAAAAATAATATTCCATTTAAGTACTAACATTACTAAAAGTAAAAATGAAAAATAAATAAAAACTAACAATTAATAAAAAAAAAGACACACACACCAAAATTATTAAAATGTAACATAAAAATTTACTTATTCAAAATATTAATAAATTATGTACATTTATAGATAGATTTATAAATATATAGATAGATAAATACATGAATAAACAGATAACTGAATTACATACCAAAACTAAATTAATCTAATAAAAGTTTATAAAACCTTTACTTCTGTAAAAGCATATTAATGATAGTAAAAAAACAAAAACAAAACAAAAAACACAGTTTTGGACATGATATAATGGTACTACCATGTGTTTTGGCCATATACCACAATACTATCTTGGTATTTGTTTGAAGTGTGCTAGATAATGTGGTATATGATTATATTACTCATTCAGTACCACTGCATCACTGTACTGCGCGTAAAACTCACCAACCAGGTCCCATTCTCCATTAGCGATGTATCCGGTAATATCCGCCTCCATCATCTGCAGGTCCAGAGACCATCCGCCGTATGTCCATGAACCAAACTTCAGATCGCAGCGCTGAACGTCAAACGGGAACCAGCGCACATCGATGTAGCAGGTGCTCTTAAAGATGCCTACAGTAGGTGCATTGTGGGAAATGTTATATTATTTTCGTCGGAGACACTGTAAAAAAAAGGCCTTCCCATGATTGCCTCGCATATCACATTACACATTACATTAGCACATTGCAGCAGGGAATTTTGCAGAGACAAATATTACTCATATTTTCTTCACTCGCATGTTTTAAATCGAACTTGCATGTTTTACAACTCAAACAGAACAGACTTAAAAACAAACAAATCAACCACAACAGACTCAAAACAGACAATTAATACACAACAGAATAAAAACCAGACAATTCAAACAACAGAAACAAACAGAAAAGATTCAAACAGAATCAAACACAACAGAATCAAAAAGAATCAAACACAGTAGAATCAAAAACTGACAAAACAAACAGAATTAAAAGCAAATACATCAAACACAAAAGAATTAAACACAATCAAACAGAATAAAAAACGAACAAATCAAACAGATAGAATAGAATCAAACACAAAGAATCAAATAGAATCAAAACCCGACAAATCAAACACAACAGAATCAAACTGAATCAACACAACAGAATCAAAAACAGACAATTCAAAGACAACAGAATCAAATAGATTAAAACGGAATCAAAAACAAACAAATTAAACACGACAGAATCAAATTGTCATGAACTGTACCGTTGTGGCTCCCTTTTCTCCCCTCTAGAGGGAGCCACCTCCCCACTGTGGACTTTACATAGACTCTGTAGAGACTCCATTTCCCATAACCCCTCTCTCATGCCCCGTTCGTCACCTCTCACCTCTAATCCCACTGTCACTTCCTGTATAAATAGAACGTCATTTCAGTACCACTTTGCGAAGTCATAACTAGCTCAGCTGTTATTTCCGAGCGTTTTCCTTTGTTCTGGTTTTCTACCCCCGTTGTCTCCTGGTTTCACGATCGTTCGCTGCCCGCCCTTTGACCCCCTTGCTTCGTCCCTGACCACGATTTATGGATTACCTGTTCTGCTCTCTCTCGCTCCTGTCTGACCTCCTGCCTGCCTGACCATAAGTATATATTCTAATAAGTCTGCATTTGGATCCGCACGCCTCTTGTCTCGTCTCTGGGGCTATCGTTACACAAATAGAATCAAAAGCAGCAGAATCACAACCCGACAAACAAAACACAACAAAATCATATCAAACCGAAAGGAATTAAAAACAAGCAAATGAAACGCAACAGAATCAAAAACCGACAAATCAAACACAACAGAATAAAAAAGAATCAAACGGAATCAAAAACAAACAAATGAAAAACAACAAAATCAAATCGAATCAAACACAAAGAATCAAAAGCGGCAGAATCAAAAGCAGACAAATCAAACACAACAAAATCATATCAAATCGAACGGAATTAAAGACAAAATGAAACACAACAGAATCAAAAACCGACAAATCAAACACAACAGAATCAAAAAGAATCAAAAACGGCAGAATCAAAACCTGACGAATCAAACACAACAGAATCAAATAGAATCAAACTGAATCAAAAACAAACAAATGAAACACGACAGAATCAAATAGAATCAAAAGCGTCAGAATCAAAACCTGACAAACAAAACACAACAAAATCATATCAAACCGAACGGAATTAAAAACAAGCAAATGAAACACAACAGAATCAAATAGAATCAAACTGAATCAAAAACAAACAAATGAAAACAACAAAATCAAATCGAATCAAACACAAAGAATCAAATAGAATCAAAAACGGCAGAATCAAAACCTGACAAATCAAACACAACAAAATCAAATCGAATCAAACACAAAGAATTAAAGAGAATCAAACCCGACAAATCAAACACAACAGAATCAAACTGAATCAACACAACAGAATCAAAAACAAACAAATGAAACACGACAGAATCAAATAGAATCAAAAGCGTCAGAATCAAAACCTGACAAACAAAACACAACAAAATCATATCAAACCGAACGGAATTAAAAACAAGCAAATGAAACACAACAGAATCAAAAACCGACAAATCAAACACAACAGAATGAAAAAGAATCAAAAATGGCAGAATCATAACCTGACGAAACAAACACAACAGAATCAAATAGAATCTAATGGAATCAAAAACAAACAAATGAAAAACAACACAATCAAATCGAATCAAACACAAAGAATCAAATAGAATCAAAAGCGGCAGAATCAAAAGCAGACAAATCAAACACAACAAAATCATATCAAATCGAACGGAATTAAAGACAAAATGAAACACAACAGAATCAAAAACCGACAAATCAAACACAACAGAATCAAAAAGAATCAAAAACGGCAGAATTAAAACCTGACGAATCAAACACAACAGAATCAAATAGAATCAAACGGAATCAAAAACAAACAAATGAAAAACAACAAAATCAAATCGAATCAAACACAAAGAATCAAAGGCCACGTACACACTGCAGCTAAATTCGGTTGTCAGTTCACCTCTTACTCCTTAATCGCGTTCTGTACACACATAATTCACTAAAATACAGGAGTGACAACCGCATTAACTCCCGAAAAATACAGGTAGTGACAACCGCATTTACAGAAATTCTATGCAGTGTGTACAGAACCAAACTGAACAACTAGTTGTTAATGACGTATCTAAATGCGCATCTGTACGTGAGATGCAAGAAAATAACGGTGAAAGAAGTCTTATCCTTGGCTTGGAGACGGGGCAAGGCTAATTGTATTCAGGAGCCCTGCAGTGAAGTGTCAGTGTTGCCAGATCTTCATAGAAAAAAAACAACAAACAAGGACAAGCACAAAAAAACAGTAAAACACCCAAATGCTTTATGTTTTATAACACCAAAAAAATCATATCTCATATCCGCAACATACAACTTTATCAACTCCATAAAGTGCCTAGCTTTATTAGGTAAGCCCAAGTAACATGCCTAAAAGTGCTTGTAAATACAAGGACATGGCAACACTGCAAGACCGCGCTCTCTGCCTCCCGAGCATAAACACAACACAGCACGTTAATCAGTGGTAGTTTAGTTCAAATCGCTGGACAAAAAGAGTCTTCAGCCAAAAATTTGCAGATACTAAAGGGCTATTCACTCCTGCAAGATGGCAAAATGTTGCGATGGTTACAAATGCAGGAGTGGCTGTTCTGTACACACATGGAACGATAATTTACGGGACTCACTCCCGCATTTAAATGCGGTTGTCACTCCTGAAACTTGCAGTGTATACGTGGCAAAATAGAATAAAAACCGGCAGAATCAAAACAAATCAAACACAACAGAATCAAATCGAACCAAACTGAATAAAAACAAACAAATGAAACACAACAGAATCTAAAACAGACAATTTAAACACAACAGAATCAAATAAAATCAAACAGAATAAAAAACAAACAAATAAAATAGCAGAATCAAACAGAATCAACACAACAGAATCAAAAACAGACAATTCTAAGACAACAGAATCAAATAGAATCAAAATAAATCAAAAACAAACAAATGAAACACAACAGAATCAAAAACAGACCATTCAAACACAACAGAATCAAACAGAAGCAAAAACAAACAAATAAAACAGCAGAATCAAACAGAATCAACACAACAGAATCAAAAACAGACCATTTAAATAGAATCAAACGGAATCAAAAACAAACAAACGAAACAGAACAAAATCAAATTGAATCAAACAGAACAGAATCAAACAGAATCAAACCAGAATCAAAAACAAATGCATCAAAAAAGAATCAAACATAACTGCCCTAAACCAAAATGACAGAAGACAGTAAGGCCACGTACACACTGCAAGTTTCAGGAGTGACAACCGCATTTAAATGCGGGAGTGAGTCCCGTAAATTATCGTTCCTTGTGTGTACGGAACAGCCATTTGTAACCATAGCAACATTTTGCCATCTTGCAGGAGTGAATAGCCCTTTAGTATCTGCAAATTTTTGGCTGAAGACTCTTTTTGTCCAGCGATTTGAACTAAACTACCACTGATTAACGTGCTGTGTTGTGTTTATGCTCGGGAGGCAGAGAGCGCGGTCTTGCAGTGTTGCCATGTCCTTGTATTTACAAGCGCTTTTAGGCATGTTACTTGGGCTTACCTAATAAAGCTAGGCACTTTATGGAGTTGATAAAGTTGTCTGTTGCGGATATGAGATATATGATTTTTTTGGTGTTATAAAACATAAAGCATTTGGGTGTTTTACTGTTTTTTTGTGCTTGTCCTTGTTTGTTGTTTTTTTTTCTATGAAGATCTGGCAACACTGACACTTCACTGCAGGGCTCCTGAATACAATTAGCCTAGCCCCGTCTCCAAGCCAAGGATAAGACTTCTTTCACCGTTATTTTCTTGCATCTCACGTACAGATGCGCGTTTAGATACGTCATTAACAACTAGTTGTTCAGTTTGGTTCTGTACACACTGCATAAAATTTCTGTAAATGCGGTTGTCACTACCTGAATTTTTCAGGAGTTAATGCGGTTGTCACTCCTGTATTTTAGTGAATTATGTGTGTACAGAACGCGATTAAGGAGTAAAAGGTGAACTGACAACCGAATTTAGCTGCAGTGTGTACTTGGCCTAAGACAGGTGGTGTAGTTTAGTATGAATACTTTGATAATACGCTATTCCTAAACAGAGCTGAAAATAATTCCTCATGAATGGAAATAGAGAAAAGCATCTGTCCCACTGAAGACAAAACTCTGTCAATCTAATTTGTTCTGAATCTGAAGTCGTTCCACTCAGTTCCCGTCCCGATCCCGTAATAGGGCCTCAGGATGGCTCTATATGGCCTCATGGGAAAAACGAAGCGCTGACTGTCTCCTAATTTACATAAATCCCATCATGCCTCTCTGTCTGTACTCTCAGCCTGTGCTGTGCTGAGTGTTTGTATTGATTCCTGTCAGCGGACAGACAGACGGCGGATCTCAATGGTAATTGAAACAGCAGTTGAAACTGTTGGTGTGTTTTCCAGGTGACAGGTGAGTCCAGGTCACCCTGAGCTGCACTAACTCTAGACTAGGGATGGATGCCACAGCCGCTGTCTTCAGCTCCACGTATCGTAATCGTATTTATGAGATGAGTGTGTGTGTGTGTGTGTGTGTGTGTGTGAACAGAGCGACAATGCCAGAATTAACTGTGGAAAACTCAGGATTTATGTTGAGCCCCAAATAAGATGATAAAAAATAAATCAGGACAAGCTGGAGATGTGTGAAAGTGAGTACAGACACATTGTTTATAACCTTTTGGTTTAAATGACTAATATAATTTTAAGTTTGAGTTTGGTTATTAATTATGCACAGACTCGTTTTGGAATATATATATAAGCAGTAAAAAAATTTTTAATGTCTTTTCTGCTACCAAGCCTGCATTTATTTGATCCAAAGTACAGCAAAAACAGTTCAATTTTGAAATATTTTCACTATTTAAAGAAGCTGTTTTCTATTCAAGTATATTTTAAGATTAAATTTATTCCTGTGATTTTAAATCATTTTAATTTTTTGATTTGCTGCTCAGAAAACATTTATTAATAGAAATAATATGGATCAATATTTCAAACAGTTGAGTACATTTGTTTCAGGATTCTTTGATGAATAGAAAGATCCAAAGATCAGCATTTATCTGAAATAAAAAAGCTTTTGTATTTTAAAGAAAAAATGATAGAAATTAATAATTTTATTTAGCAAGGATGCTTTAAAAGTGATGATAAACACATTTATTATCTTACAAAAATTTCTATTTCAGACAAATGCTGCTCTTCTGAACTTTCTATTCAACAAAGACACCTGAAAATAATCTACTCAAATGTTTTCAACATAATAATAATAAAAATGTTTTTTTGGGGAGCAAATCAGCATATTAGAATGACTTCTGAAGGATCATGTGACTGAAATCACAGCAATAAATTACATTTTTAAATATATTCATTTTTGGTTTTTCATTTTTATGTGAACTTTACATTTTTGATAAATTTACAAAATGGTCGCATATGGGTCTATTCTGTAAATATGACAAAAACTGCATGTATCATAGATTATATTATTTTATTATTGATTTTTTTTTTGAGTTACTATATGTTCAAAACACTCAAACTGAATAAAACCACACCTGATGTCAACTCAGCTTGTAAAACTATATATATATATGCTAGCAGTATGACTTTTCATGTTTTTAATGTCTTTTTTGCTAACCAAGCCTGCATTTCTTTGATCCAAAGTACAGCAAAAACAGTAAAATGTAAAATATTTTTACTATTTAAAGAAGCTGTTTTCTATTCCTGTATATTTTAAAATGTAATTTATTCCTGTGATTTTAAATCTTTTTAATTTTTTGATTTGTTGCTCACAAAACATTTATTATTAATAATAATAATAATAATAATAATAATAATAATAATGTATCAATATTTAAAACTCATTTTACTTGATGAATAGAAACATCCAAAGATCAGCATTTATCTGAAATAAAAACCTTTTGTATTTTTAAGAAAAAAATGGTAGAAATGAATACTTTTATTTAACAAGGATGCTTTCAACTGATCAAAAGTGACAATAAAGACATTTATAATCTTACAACAGATTTCTATTTTAGACAAATGCTCTTCCGAATTTTCTTTTCATCAAAGGCACCTGAAAATAATCTACTCAAATGTTTTCAGCATAATAATAATAAAAATGCTTTTTGAGGAGCAAATCAGCATATTAGAATGACTTCTGAAGGATCATGTTCAACAGCAATAAATTAATTAATTAATTTTAAAATACATTCATATGCAAAACAGTTAATTTAAATAGTAAAAAATATTTCAGAATTGGACTGTTTTTGCTGTACTTTGGAACAAATAAATTAAAGCTTGGTGAGCAGAAGAGATTCCTTTAAAAGCCATTCAATATCTTGAGTTTGTGTCTATATTTTACCTGGTGGCAGGTACTGACAGTATCCAGACGAGTTGACCAGCACGTTTGTGTGAAATGTGGCATCAAACCTCTCATCAGCACTGTTAAAAACAAAACACACACACACACACACACAGACAAAGCTTAAACATATACGTTTTCATTTGTGTTTTGATCACAGACCTCTGTGTGGAAAAACATTATAATACAGAAGCGACACACGTGACGCGTCCAAACTTCTGACGGCCATGTAGCAGTTTGGAAGTGCATAACCCTGCAACTTTAGTGGGACAAACAGGTCCATAAAGCACAAGCGGCGTGAGTCTGGAGTCAGCTGTGTAAATCAGGGTTATTTAGGACGCCACAAAACTGCCAAAGATGACACCGTGAGTGACGGCGTTACGCATGAGAGCGGAGAGAGAGACGTTCGGAGGGTCCAGATCACAGTCGTGACAACTATTAGAGGCAAACCCCTCATTCTCTCCACGTCCTTGCCACATTTCTGACACACAGAGATGATGAGAATGTGTGCAAGAAAAGACTGCAGTCTCAAAAGTGGTGCATGCTGGGTAATCGCATCTACTAATGACCTCAACAGTGAATGGCTGTTATAATCTATGCTGTTTGATCATAAGCTTTGTTTGCACATAAAAGCTACACTCAAAAACTTATGTAGTGAATAAACGGTTATAATAAATACAATGAAACAGGTCAGATTTCTGCACCAGTATTATTTCGGTATTACTGAAACACTGAGCACTGTTTTTCCCATCCTTAAACTAGCAAAAGTCGATTAGAAGTGCACCTGCCCCTTTTTGCCAGCATGGTCTGAAGATGATCTGAGTCAAATTTGATTTCTTATAGTTGCTTGAATAAAAGAATTAAAAAATAAATAAAAAAACTGCTAAGGTCAATATTATTAGCCCCCTTAAGAAATTATTAGTTTGATTAGCTATAGAACAAACCACTGTTGTCCAACGACTTGCCAAATTCACCTAATTTGCCTGATTAACCTAATTAACCTAGTTAAGCCTTTAAATTGCTCTTTAAGCTGAGGATCTTGCGAAACAACTAGTAAAATAATATGCACTGTCATCATGGCAAAGACAAAAGAAATGAGTTTGGACTTGAGAGAAAGAATTGTTAATGCTCATAAAGATGGAGAAGGATACACACATTTATCAAAGCTTTTCAAGTGTCAAGAACTGCAGTGAGATGCATTATCAAGAAGTTTAAAGAGACCAACACAGTGGAGATCAAGACGGGCAGAGGCAGGAAGCCAAAGATTTCAAAAACTTTGGAAAGAAAACTTGTGAGAGAGGTTTCTAAAGACCCAAGAACAACTGCCAAGACACTAGTGAATGACCTAGCCAAGTCTGGAATTGATGTCTCAACGAAGACAGTCATTACAGCCCTGCACAGGAATGAACTGTGAGGTTGCCGACCAAGAAAGACTCCACTTGTGAAGAAGAGACACCTCCAAGCTAGAATGAAGTTTGCTAAGGACAACCTGGGGGAATGTGAGAGATGTAGAGATGTTGCCTATGTTTGGAGAAAGAAGGGAGAGGCATTCAACCCCAAGAACAGCGTTCCCACAGTGAAACATGGTGGTGGGAGTATAATGCTGTGGGGATGTTTCAGTGCATTTGGAATCTCATCAGGTTTGAAGGAAACATGAAAAAGGAAGACTATATGAAGATTTTGAAAGACAACCTCAGACAGTCTGCAAGAAAACTTGGTTTGGGTTGACATTTTGTCTTCCAGCATGATAACGACCCAAAGCAGACCTCACTTCTGGTGAAGAAATACCTCCAAATGAGCAAAGTGAGTGTACTTGACTGGCCTGCACAAAGCCCAGACTTGAAGCCAATAGAAAATCTGTGGGGCACACTAAAGTTTGTGCCAGAAGACCAACAAATCTGGAGGAGCTTGAGAGATTTGCGATTTGCTAAGGAAGAATGGGCTGTCATTCCTCAGGAGACATACTTGAAAATTGTTGAGGACTACAGCAAACGACTAAAGGCTGTTATCAAGCAAAAAGGATGCACTATTGACTATTAACATCAGAGGGCTAATCATTTTGACCAGTATACTTTTTAAAATTCTTGGTTATACGTTTATTTCTATTTGTATTACAAACCCTAAAAGCTTCCTGAATAAAGTATTATGTTTAAAAAATGCTGTGTTGATAAAATTGTCTTTCTGTTAAACAACACTTGGGAGTTATTCGAAAAATAATGAAATATTTTATAAGGGGCTAATAATTTTGTCTTCAACTGTACATTTATGTATTAATTTTTTTGTAAGCGATTTATTTTATATCATCCGGGACGCTGGCAGCACTACTGTTATTTTACTCAGGAAGTTAAAAAAAGCTGTAAATTCATAATGAAGGTCCAGGAGGCAGTGCAGAAATGTGAAGGTCAAAATAAATGAGAAGTGTCGAGAATAAAAGAGCCTCTGTGGAAAAAAACGAGCAGCTAATTTGCTCTGTAATTTTTACTGAGGTTGAGTGGGGAAAAAAAAAAAACACACTCGCTCTTCACTGACCTCTCTTAAAGGAAAAGTTCACCCACAAATGAAAGTTGTTCAGAAAATGTGCTCACTCTCAGGCCATCCAAGATGTAGTTGAGTTTGTTTCTTCATCAGATTTTGAGAAATGTAGCATTACATTACTTGCTCACTAATGGATGTGAATGGGTGCCGTCAGAATGAGAGTCCTAACAGCTGATATTATTGCCTTTTAAGTTATTGTATGTATTTTAATGTATTTTTGTTTTTTACAAACAAATGTTAAATGATGGACTAGAGTGGTGTGGATTATATGTGGATTATTATGATGTTTCATCAGGTGCCATCTCATTCTAACGGCACCCATTTACATCCATTATGTGATGCTACATTTCTCCAAATCTGAGGATGAAACTCTTGGGTGAACTATTAGTTTAAATCACTGTAATCAATATATTCTGAATGAGCTGTTCCGCTGAATGGGACAGGGATTGACAGAAAACATTAAAGCAGAAACACTAAAGCATTAATGATGCATTGATGACTTGTGTCTGGGATCAGGCTTTGTTTCTGTACCTGTTATACAGCAGGATGTCAGGTCTCCAGATGAGAGAGTCTGGGAACCGAACAGTGTTCACGCCAGGATAATCGCTCCTATTCCACTGCAGATAGTAGTCGCTCCAATACTGCGGCACAGAAACATGACACTGAATTACATTCACTAGGTAAAGTCCGAATGATGATGCTTTTATTGGGAGAGAAAGCAAACAATTTTTGTTTGTGTCATTCACTCTCAGAAATAAAAGAACAGCATTAATTAGAATTAGAAATCTTTTGTTACATTATAAATGTCACTTTTGATCAATTTAATGCATTCTTGCTGAATCAAAGTAATAATTTCTCTAAAAAAAAAAAAAAAGACATTTGAATGGTATTGCGTGCACAGTATATTATCATACCAGCCGTCTCTGTGCTCTGTCTGCTGCTTTGAGCAGATATTGATGAGCTGGACTTGTGCCATTACATACATTGGTCATCGTAGCTCGTCTCATATTGGATTACAGTAGATGTGTATCTACAGCGGCTCCGTTCAACCTTCTTAAGTGCTACATTAGCAAAATTAAAGTCCACTATCATAGATCATTACAGATAGGATGAAAGCCAGAGAAGACGGAAAGATGAAAACGGAGAATCAGACATTGAGTTAATGTTGGCAGAACAGTCGTAATGTCCGGTTTTGCTTGATTTGACTCCATTAAACAGAAATATATATGGAAGCCTGCTTTTGCCAGTGGATAAAAAAATATATATTTTTTAATTTTTTTTTTAGAAAATTCTCAGAATTGCAACTGTATTTCTCAGAATTGCAACTGTATTTCACAGAATTGCAACTGTATTTCACAGAATTGTGACTATTTCTCAGACTTGCGACTATATTTCACAGAATTGCGACTATTTCTCAGATTTGAGACTATTTCTCAGAATTGCGACTGTATTTCTTAGACTTGCGACTATTTCTCAGAATTGCGACTGTATTTCTCAGAATTGCGACTGTATTTCTCAGAATTGAGACTGTATTTCACAGAATTGCGACTGTATTTCACAGAATTGCGACTGTATTTCTCAGAATTGCGACTGTATTTCTCAGACTTGCGACTATTTCTCAGAATTGCGA
Organism: Cirrhinus molitorella; assembly: GCA_033026305.1. Taxonomy (NCBI): domain Eukaryota; kingdom Metazoa; phylum Chordata; class Actinopteri; order Cypriniformes; family Cyprinidae; genus Cirrhinus; species Cirrhinus molitorella. Next base: position 29,287,730 of record CM065141.1, read on the forward strand.
CTGTATTTCTCAGAATTGCGACTGTATTTCTCAGACTTGTGACTATTTCTCAGAATTGCGACTGTATTTCTCAGAATTGTGACTATTTTGAAAATAGTCGCAAAAATACAAATACAGTCGCAAGTCTGTATTTCTCAGACTTGCGACTATTTCTAAGAATTGCGACTGTATTTCTCAGAATTGCGACTGTATTTCTCAGAATTGAGACTGTATTTCACAGAATTGCGACTGTATTTCACAGAATTGCGACTGTATTTCTCAGAATTGCGACTGTATTTCTCAGACTTGCGACTATTTCTCAGAATTGCGACTGTATTTCTCAGACTTGTGACTATTTCTCAGAATTGCGACTGTATTTCTCAGAATTGTGACTATTTTGAAAATAGTCGCAAAAATACAAATACAGTCGCAAGTCTGTATTTCTCAGACTTGCGACTATTTCTAAGAATTGCGACTGTATTTCTCAGAATTGCGACTGTATTTCTCAGAATTGAGACTGTATTTCACAGAATTGCGACTGTATTTCACAGAATTGCGACTGTATTTCTCAGAATTGCGACTGTATTTCTCAGACTTGCGACTATTTCTCAGAATTGCGACTGTATTTCTCAGAATTGCGACTGTATTTCTCAGAATTGCGACTATTTCTCAGAATTGCGACTGTATTTCTCAGAATTGTGACTGTATTTCTCAGAATTGCGACTGTATTTCTCAGAATTGAGACTGTATTTCACAGAATTGAGACTGTATTTCACAGAATTGCAACTGTATTTCTCAGAATTGCGACTATTTCTCAGAATTGCGACTGTATTTCTCAGAATTGCGACTGTATTTCTCAGAATTGCGACTGTAACTCTCAGACTTGCGACTGTAATTCTCAGACTTGCGACTGTATTTCTCAGAATTGCGACTATTTCTCAGAATTGCGACTGTACTTCTCAGACTTGCGACTGTATTTCTCAGACTTGCGACTGTATTTCTCAGAATTGCGCCTATTTCTCAGAATTGCGACTGTACTTCTCAGACTTGCGACTGTATTTCTCAGACTTGCGACTGTATTTCTCAGAATTGTGACTATTTCTCAGAATTGCGACTGTATTTCTCAGAATTTTGACTGTATTTCTCAGAATTGAGACTATTTCTCAGATTTGCGACTATTTTTCAGAATTGCGACTGTATTTCTCAGAGTTGTGACTATTTCTCAGACTTGCGACTGTATTTCTCAGACTTGCGACTGTAATTCTCAGACTTGCGACTGTATTTCTCAGATTTGCGACTATTTCTCAGAATTGCGACGGTATTTCTCAGAATTGCGACGGTATTTCTCAGACTTGCGACTGTAATTCTCAGACTTGCAACTGTATTTCTCAGACTTGCGACTGTATTTCTCAGAATTGCGACTGTATTTCTCAGAATTGTGACTATTTCTCAGAACTGCGACTGTATTTCTCAGAATTTTGACTGTATTTCTCAGAATTGAGACTATTTCTCAGATTTGAGACTATTTTTCAGAATTGCGACTGTATTTCTCAGAGTTGTGACTATTTCTCAGACTTGCGACTGTATTTCTCAGACTTGCGACTGTAATTCTCAGATTTGCGACTATTTTTCAGAATTGCGACTGTATTTCTCAGAATTGCGACTGTATTTCTCAGACTTGCGACTGTAATTCTCAGACTTGCGACTGTATTTCTCAGACTTGCGACTGTATTTCTCAGACTTGCGACTGTATTTCTCAGAATTGCGACTGTATTTCTCAGAATTGCGACTATTTCTCAGAATTGCAACTGTACCTTTACAGAATTGCGACTGTATTTCTCAGACTTGAGACTGTATTTCTCAGACTTGAGACTGTATTTCTCAGAATTGCGACTATTTCTCAGAATTGTGACTATTTCTCAGACTTTCGACTGTATTTCTCAGACTTGCGACTGTATTTCTCAGAAAAGCGACTGTAACTCTCAGACTTGCGACTGTAATTCTCAGACTTGCGACTGTATTTCTCAGAATTGCGACTATTTCTCAGACTTGCGACTGTAATTCTCAGACTTGCGACTGTATTTCTCAGAATTGCGACTATTTCTCAGACTTGCGACTGTATTTCTCAGACTTGCGACTGTATTTCTTAGAATTGTGACTATTTCTCAGAATTGCAACTGTATTTCTCAGAATTTTGACTGTATTTCTCAGAATTGAGACTATTTCTCAGATTTGCGACTATTTTTCAGAATTGCGACTGTATTTCTTAGACTTGCAACTGTAATTCTCAGACTTGCGACTGTATTTCTCAGAATTGCGACTATTTCTCAGAATTGCAACTGTATTTCTCAGACTTGTGACTGTAATTCTCAGACTTGTGACTGTATTTCATAGAATTGCGACTATTTCTTAGAACTGCAACTTTATTTCTCAGAATTAGAGATTGGATACTGTAGGCCTTCTTCGATGCGGTGGATAGTGGATGACATTCAGCGGAGGACGTTTGTTGGTTACACTCGTGTCAGCCGTTTTCCCCCAAACATTTGCTTGTGCATATGTTTAATTAGGCTGTTATCGTCTCTCTCTGCAGGAGAATACCAGGACGCCCTCGCTCTTCATGAAGATTAGAAAGCCGCTCACTCTGCAAACTCTCTGTAATCTCTCTCTGTCTGTTTCCATTCACACGTCTGAGGTTATTTCATACCCTGAGCGATTCCTCACAATCAAGACGCCATTATAAATTCACTCTCAGCCTGAAATACTCTTTACTCATCATTTGCTCTTCTTGTGTTCTCCAAAAATGCAGTGTTTCCAAACATTTATTTATATAACCATTTATTTTTACGCCTGAGTTTCCAAATATGTATTTATTTATTCTGGTTCTGACCTTTTTTTGCGGTCATTGTCAGAAAATTCAGTTGTGTTTATCTGTTTAACTAAAGTTCATTTATTTTTATTTATCGTAACCTAATTATCAGTGTTTGTTAAGTCAAGTATCCCTCTACTGCAAACTCCACTCATAATTTCATCAGAAGCTGTAAAAAAGCAGAGTTTTCTCCAGCTAAGCGGATCTGCGGCGTGTAGGAGGTTGGATTCACGTCTGAATGATCAGTTACACAAACGCTGAAGCCTTTAGCTGAGGTTACGCTGAGGAAACCGGATTAAACGCCCCTGCGGTCTCAGAGAAAACCAGATCCATTGGGTTTTCTCTACATCTACTCAAAATAACTGCGTTTCTTTCCCAGCATGCTCTCAGAGACAAAAGCCTCTCCAGCTCTTCAATGAGACACATGGCAGACATGGATGATTCCATTAGATGTGATATTACAGCCCGGAGAAATCACATTTATTAGGGGAGAGATGGCTCTTGTCAGACGTCACATGATCTGCCTAATCCAATCTGCCTAGACCAATAGATGCTGACGATGATGTAGAACCAACTTTATCGACTTTTATTAATGGGCAGAGCGGGGTAAGATGTGTCGCCCCTGTAATAAATCAATTTAAATCATTAAGACCCCCCCAAAGATCTTTCACTTGTAACATTTTCTTATAAAAGTACGTATTAAAAAAGTGTTTCTACATTCATTTGAAAGCAAATTAATAATCTGCAGCAAAATAATACAAAAGTGCTTTATGAGGATGTATTTTGTTTTATAAAGAATTGTATATTTAATATAATATAATATAATATAATATTACATAATATAATATAATAAAATAATAAAATATAAAATAAAATAATAATATCTACTGTGTGCAGTTTTTGTCATGTCACCTTATTTAGTGGAAATACTAACATGAATGAATTTTTGATAATTTATATTTCCTCATATATTTTTGTATATTTTTAATATGTATTTATTGCAAATGTAAATGTATTTATAAAGTCCAAAATATATTTTAAAAGTACTTGAAGTTGCAAATACAGTCTTGTATTTTCGTAGAATTTAGAATTTACTTAGAAAATAGAATTTATTTTAAATGGGAAAAATAGATTTTCTTAAGCCATTCTTTATAAAATATTTGTGTTTTTACAGTATTTTAACTAAGTACATTCTTGAAGGGCATTAAAAAACTTCTTTCAAAAATAACATGAATAATAATAATAATAATAATAACAACAATTATTATTATTTCCACTGAAATATTACAATAATCATGTTATTTTGTTTTAATAACATTTGAATAATAATAATAATAATAATAATAATAATTATTATTATTATTATTATTATTATTATAACAACTAATTACATTACCATTGTAATATTTCAGTGTAAAAACAACTTAATAATAATAATAAATAATAACAACAACAACAACAACAATTATTTCCACTGAAATATTACAATAATAATGTTATTTTGTTTTAATAACATTTTAGTACCATTAATAATAATAATAATAATTATTATTATTATTATTATTATTATTATTATTATAACAACAACTAATTACATTACCATTGTAATATTTCAGTGTAAAAGCAACTAAATAATAATAAGAATAATAAGAATAATTATTAAAATATCAATGTAAATGAAAACAATTAATATGTAAGACTTTTTTTTTTTTACGGTAAATAAATCTGAATTTGCTGACAGCAGAGTTTTTAAAGCTGATGATCACATGCTGTGTTTCTCACCAGCTGAAGCCAGATGTTGGTTGTCAGAACCTGGTTCTTCTCGTCCTGAAAATGAAACACAGCAAAGAGCAGACGTCATCCTCAAATGCCAGAAAGCGCTTAGGATCGACTCCAAATGTCAGCGAGAAATGTTGCTTTGTACTTCATGAAGATTACTAAAGAAGTGAATGCAACTCATGACTCACTGCTTGAGATTGAACGATTCAAATAGAAAACATGAACATATATTTGCTCATTTTTTAGAGGATCTCAGTGGTGTTTTGATGTGATATGAGCAGGTGTGGCATCAGGTGTATTTTGGGGACAAAAGAGCAAAAAGCAATCACTGCAAATTATTAGCGATGAGAATCAACACAACCGCATCAGTGGCTGTGAAATCTGCATGAAACTAGACTGCAAATCGCTCATAATACATCCAAACAAAAGGTTGTGTGGTCTTAAAATACTCTAGGTATGAGAAATACTTGATGGCAATGTGAATTTTACACAGATGGGTTGAGCTGTGATCTTGATTAGAAACTGACATGCCTCTTTCCATTCCCTCAAAATGGATTTGATAGATTATTATCCATCAGGTGCTTTTCTATTGTGGAAACGTACACCTGGTGCCAAATAGACGCTAACATCAGTATTTGACAATACATCAACAGAACATATGCTTCCTCACTGTCCATCACTATTTTTTACACATCACATATAAATGAATAAATAAATTTAAGCAAATAAATATGTCTAAAATATTTAAAATACATACAAAATTATTTTAGGCATAAAATAAAATTATTTCAGCTAAACACATCAAATAAGTTTGAATAAATTAATTAAATAAATAAAATTTCAGGTAAAGCAATTAATAAATAGAAACATTAAATAATTCTGGGTAAAAAATACTTAATAAATAAATAAATAAACAAAATAATTAAATAAATAATTAAAAAAATGTTTCAGATTAATACATTAAATGATTTTGAATAAATGAATGAAAGAAATTTCAGGTAAATTAATTTAAAAACAAACAATTTTGGGTAAAAATAAACAAATAAATAAACAAAATAAATAAATGCATACATACAAAGTTATTTTCAAGAAAAATTTAAGTAAAGTAATTTTGGACAAATACATTAAATAAGTTTCAATAAGTAAATTAAAGAAATTAGATATTTTTGAATAAATAAACTGAATAAATTTCTTGTAAATTAATTTAAAAACCAAAACAATTATGGGTAAAAATAAATAAATAAATAAACAAAATAATTAAATAAATACAAATTATTTTAAAGATATAAAATAAAAGTCATTTAATTAAGACATTTTAGATAAATTAATTAATAAGTTAAAACATTAATCAATTCTGGGTAAAAAATAAATAAATAAATAAAATAACTTAAACTAAATAATTTTTGCATAAAAAGTAAATAAATCTTAATAATAATTTAGAATTAATACATTTATTTAATATATAAATACATGTCAGGTAAATAAATAAATACATAAATACAATAATTAAATCATTCTAAATTAATTAATTAACAAAATAAATAGATCACGTGAACATTAAAGAATTTGAAATAAATCTAAAATATATGAAGTGTAATTCTGCGTTTGGATCTAAATGGTAGTGTTTGCCAGCAGTTTAAAGCTGAGCAAATGTGAGTCTGGCAGCAGATCTCATCATTATCATATTAAACACAGACTACAGCCAGTATTAATGAGTCACTTCATAGGGTGATGAGCAAACTCATTATGTACATAAGCACTGGACTGGAATGTCAGAGTCTGTCTGTCATAAGATCGACTTCATTTATCTCGTTAACACAGATTCACATTCACACACACACACACACACACACACACACATTTGAGTCTCCCCGTTTTTCAGTGTTATTTTCATATATATATATATTTTTTTTAAAAGCGTTGTTTTTAAATTTGCAGTTTTCATTTTAATTTTACTTGACGTTTTAGTAATTTTGCCATATACTTTTTTTTTCAGCCATTTTTAATAATAAAAAAACCTTTGAATAAATACATTTTTGAGTAAAAAATTTTAGGAAAATAAAATAATTTAGAAAAAAATATAAAATTAGTTCAGGTAAATAAATATAAAATAATTATGAATGAATGAATGAATGAATGAATAAATAGCATGCTAAAATTAAACTATTTTTATTTGTACATTACATTTGTAAAAATTCGTAAAAAAAAATAATAATTTAATTTTATCATTTTAATCTGAGTCATTTTTGCACTTGACCTAAAACTATTTTTATTTAATTATTTCCTTTTATTTCATTTTAGTATTTGAACTTAAATCATTTAGTTTTTTAATTTGCTTTGGCAATTTGTTTTTTAATTAAAGTAAATAGCTTTTCAATAGCTTAGTAGTCATAGTTAGTCATTGTTAATTATTATTATATATTATTTGCTTATTATTTTTAATAGTTTTAAAAATAAATAAATCTAAAACACTTTTTAAAATAATACATTTGTAAATAAACAATTAAATACAGAAACTTTCAGGAAAATAAATATAAAATAATTAGGAATAAATAAATATATATTTTTTTAATTTGTATTTAATTACATTTAATCATTTAATTTTAGCAATTTTTGCACTTGAACTAATACATATTTTATTTAAATATTTCTTTTCAGGTTTATTTTTTATAAATAAATATATAATCAGTTTAGGTAAATAAATATAAAATAATTCAGAATAAATAAATGACTGAATGAATTAATAAACATATATTTTTAATTGTATTTAATGAAATTTTCTTATTTTAATTTTAGCATTTTGTTCAATTTTCTTTTCTTTTTAAGTTTATTTTTATTTCATTTTTTGTCATTTTAGTACTTAAACTTCAACTATTGTTTAAATTATTACATTTATTTAAGTTTACATTTTTTTCCAGCTTTATTCCAATTAAATGAATACATTTTAATAGCTTTTTTTTTTTCCATCCTGTCAGTAACACAGATAACACATAACAGTGTGTATGTGTAGCTATGCTATCATCATTCACAGCCCCTTATTTATTTATTTTTTTTAAATAATTTTTATATTTTATTTATTTAACCATACTATGACCGACAAGACAGAAAACAGGAGAGGAGAAAAAAATTAAATAATAAATAGCTTTTAATTAACAATAACAAATCTGCTGCAAATATTTCCACCAAAAGACCATTTGTCCAGTAGACTGAAAAGCCAGACAGATTTTCACAAATCAGTTTCATATATAATTTAATATGATAATCACATTCTGTTTTTATATCAAATTAGACAAACTCTGGACTTTCAGTTTGAAACAGATGCAGTAGGATTAACTTATGTTCTGCTGACATCATCAAAGTGGGCGGGGCAACGTAATATCAGCCAATAACATCATAGCACACTTTTCACCAACCAATCAAACGATAATGTGTAAAAGCAAGTCCCATCCTACAGCAATATTTTGATTAATTCACACATCTTTTAGGCTACAGACGTTAAATGTGTGTGTTTTCTCACCACATCCATGATCTGCATCAGACTGAAGCTGAAGTGAACGGTGAGCGAGTGTGAGTCGTTATAAACGGGTCGTTCCAGAGGATTGTAGTTTCTCATTAAGTCTTTATATAGACGCCGCTGATGCTCCCCCTGCAGAGACACTGACACACACACACACACACACACACACACACAAATATAAATATTGAGCAAATCATCTTTAAAATCGTCCAAATGAAGTTCTTAGCAATGCATATTACTAGTTTTGATATATTTACAGTATTACATTTACAAAATATCTTCATGAAACATGATCTTTACTTAATATCCTAATGATTTTTGGCATAAAAGAAAAATCTACCATTTTGACCCATGCAATGTATTTTTGGCAATTGCTACAAATATACCCATGCTACTTATGACTGGTTTTGTGGTCCAGGGTAAATAAAATAAATCTAGTAAAATTAAATCATTTTGAATAAATGTGTTACATAATTTTTAATAAATAAATTAAAGACATTTGAGGGAAATTCATTAATTTATAAATAGAAACATACAAAACAATTCTGGGTTTAAAAAAAAAGCTTAAATAAATAAAAAATAATTAGAATAAATAGAATAAATAAACATTAAATACTTTTGGGCAAATAAAACAATAATAATTTTGAATAAATAAATATCTAAATACATTTCAGGTAAATAAATAAATAAACATTAAATCAATTAACGTAAATAAAAAAAAAGTATTTGTTTTTGTTTTGTATGTTATATATTATAACTTGTAGTATATATATATATATATATACACATATACATACATACATATATACTTTAGTTGTTCGCTTTTGTCAATTTATTTATTATTTCAGTTCTAATAATAATTTTAGTACTTGAACCTGAACTTATTATATTTCTGTAATTCTATTTAATTTCTAAAACAAAAAATAAATATTTACTACAATATTTAATTATTATTTATTTCTATTTATTTAATTATTTATTATCTTTGTTATACTTCTATTTATGTTTATTTGTTATTTCAGTTTTAGTCATTTTAGTATTTGAACTATAACTTATTTTATTTAAATATTTCTATTTAATTTGTTCTTAATAATTTAAATATTATTTAATACTTGAATTAAAACTTTTTTATTTAAATATTTGTTTTCATATTCATTTATATTATTTTTTTCCCTTCATTTTTTCTTTCTTCTAATTTTAGTAGGCCTACTTGAACTTAAATCAATTTTGTTTTTTAGTTGCTTTGGCAAAATGTGTATGTTTACATTTCTGATCATATTTTGTTTTATTTCAGCTTTATTTCAAATGATTATTTTAGTTTTAGTAGTATTAGTATTTTTAATGTTAGTACCTGAACTTATTGTATTTAAATATTTCTATTTTACTTGAATTAAAACTTTTTATTTAAATATTTATTTTTATTTATTTTTTATTTTTTATTTTTTAAATAGTTAAGTAGTTAATTAAAAATTTTAATTATTGAATTTAAATATTTCTATTTAATTTATTTTTATTAATTTAAATATCAAAATATAACTTTTTTTTTCATTATTTATTATTGAAATATATAAACTTTTTTTTTTTTTTTTTAACTTCTGTACTGCAGATGTTTGTGTAAAAAAAACCCCTCTGATCTCCCTACAAATTATTGTGGTATAAGTTTGGTTAAAATAAACCAAATACAAAATATAATGAAGAAAAACAAAAATCATATAAAGTTGTTATATATGTTATATACGTTAAAAAAGCACAGAGAAAGTGATGCTTGTCTGTTTGTCAGACAGTTGTTGACTCTGACTGCATTTCCAAACTGCGGTTAATTGTCTGTGTTTATGGTTGACCGTTTGGATCCACTGGTTAATTAGAGCCGTTGCCGGTCGCCAAGCATCTATTGATCATACTTGTCTAAATAAACCTGCAAACAGCCATGACACTATATCTATGCCACAATCCCCAACATCTGTTCATCTCTGAACTCTCTTGTTCAGCGTTCTCAGGACTGATTGGTGAATCTCTGTCTGTCTGCGTCTAAATGAAGGCGCTTTAATTGAGTTGGTGTTCAGGAGAAGGTTCAATTACACTGACGGCTCCCCGAGGAACCCGTCTGACCCTCACGACACACGCGGCCCACATACTGATCAGGATTCGCACGCAAAATCAATCAGTCATTTCCTCCAGAGTGAATATGCCGTAATATTCAATCAAGAAGACGAGGTCAATGCGCTCTGAAACGCGAGAAGATCCCAGTGACCTCAGATCTCAGTCAAGAGCACAGAGCAATGACTGTAATTACACCGTCACAAGAAATACTTTGAGAAAACACTTGCATTTTAGAGCCAAAGAAAGTTAAAGGACACTTTGGTGCTTCCTGCATGTTTCTGAATAGCTTTAGGATCAGTATAATCACATCTGTTTCTCAAATCAACCGATATTGTAAAATTCAGTGAAAATCAGTTGAGATCTTAGGATCAATTTGCTAAAATCATGATGATCTCAGTAATTTTGTGGTAGAAACAAACCTACTTAAGATCCAAGCTCTCCAGAAAAAAACAACCACACTGCAGATTTAAATAAATAAATAAATAATTTATATAAAATACATATATTATAACTTGTAGTAATATATATATATATATATATATATATATATATATATAATTTAGTTGTTTGCTTTTTGCTTTTAAGTTTGGTTAAAATAAACCAAATACAAAATATAATGAAGAAAAACAAAAACCATCAACAATCAAAGTTGTTTTATATGTTATATATGTTAAAAAAGCACAGAGAAAGTGATGCTTGTCTGTTTGTGAGACAGTTGTTGTTACTCCATATTCATAAAATGAATATATACTTTTTTCATATTTATTCATTATTACTATTTCTTTTTTATTTCTAGAATTTTTTTTTCGTATTTGTTTGTTTTTATTGGTAATTAAAAGAGAAAATAAACCTGGAAATGAACCTACTTAAGTTTCATATGTATACAGTTTTAGTATTTTTATTTATTTATTTAAACTATTTTATTTATATGCATTTGTTTATTTTATTTTATTTTATTTGGAAATTAAAAGAAAATGAACCCGGAAATGAACCTACTTACTTAAGTTTCATATTTATAAATTACTACTATTTATAAGTTATTTATATAAATTATTTTATTTACATGTATTGATTTATTTAATTGTATTTTATTTGAAAAATTAAATGAGAAAATAAACCTGGAAATGAACCTATTTACTTAAGTTTCATATTTATAAATTATTACTATTTATAATTAATGTATATTTATTTATTGTATAGATGATCTTATTTTTATGTATTTAATTAGTTTTTATTTTATGTGGAAATTAAAAGAGAAAATAAACCTGGAAATGAACCTACTTACTTAATTTTCATATGTATAAATGATTACTATTTATATTTATTACTTATATAAACTATTGTATTTATATGTATTTGTTTATTTTATTTTATTTTGAAATTAAAGGAGAAAATAAACCTGGAAATGAACCTACTTAAGTTTTATATGTATAAATTATTACTATTTATGATTCATTTATATTTATTTATTATATTAAAAAAATGTATTTATATGTATTTAATTTTATTTAATTTTATTTTATTTGGAAATTAAAATAGAAAATAAACCTGAAAATGAACCTACTTACTTAAGTTTCATATTTATAAATTATTACTATTTATAATTAATGTATATTTATTTATTGTATAAATAATTTTATTTTTATGTATTTAATTATTTTTTATTTTATTTGGATTTAAATTAAAAGAGAAAATAAACCTGGAAATACTTAGGTTTCATATGTATAAATTTTTACTATTTATAAGTTAATTATATAAATTATTTTATTTATATGTATTTATTTATTTTATTTTAAAAATGAAAAGAGAAAATAAAATTGGAAATGAACTTACTTACTTAAGTTTCATATAAATGATTACTATTTATAATTCATTTATATTTATTTATTATATAAAATATTTTATTTATATGGATGTAATGTAATTTTATTTTATTTTATTTTATTTGGAAATTGGAAATAAACCGACTTAAGTTTCATATTTAAAAATGATTACTATTAATAAATTATTTAACTCCATTTATTTTATTTGGGAATTAAAAGAGAAAATAAACCTGGAAACGAAATTATATATATATATATATATATAATATTTGAATTTAAATAATTATTTTATTTTTATTTGATTAGAAATGACTCTAGATACTGACCAAATATCAAATAGCAATTCTTTTACATGAATCTTATTTGTTAGAAAAAATACATCAACTTTTTTGAGGTTTAAAATAAATAAATAAATTAATTAATTAATTAAAGTGTCTGAGGGATATTTATATGTATTCATTTTATTTTATTTGGAAATTAAAAGAAAAAAATAAACCTGGAAATGAACCTACTTAAATTTCATATTTATAAATTATTACTACTTATAATGTATGCATTTATTTATTTAAATTATGTTATTTATATGTATTTTTTTATTTTTACTTTATATGGAAATTAAAAGACAAAGTAAACCTGGAAATGAACCTAATTAATTTAAAAAAATTCTTACTATCTGTATCAATTATTTTATTTATGTATTAGTTTGTTTTATTGTATTTGGAAAAATTAAAAGTGAAAATAAGCCAGGAAGTAAATGTAGATGTATTAATTAATTATTTCATAAATATTTTTTTCTTTATAAAGAGAAAATAAACTTAAAAAAAAAATCTAATCTAATCTAAAAAAGTTTAAAGCTCTTTAAAACAAAACGCATGATTAAAAAAGTAAATAAATACATATAATAACAAATAAGCTACATTTTTTGTCCTGTGATTTATACCTGATAGCGGGTACGCTATTATTTGAAGTAGGCTACCGCGTTCATACCATGGTAAACTAAGTATCATGGTAATGACAGGGTACTATTAATGTACTGTTATAGTACACAACACAAAACCAAACATTACAGAACAACTAAACATTATAACCGAACAGACAACGATAACATCATCATAACACTGACTGAAAGCAGATTTAGCCGCTACTTCGTCAAATCATGAATGAAATCGCCCGTTAATCGTACCGTGGATGAGGAGGGCAACGGTCAGCAGATACAGAGTCCGGTCCCGGGAGCCCATGACTGTCACACCGGTGCTGAAGAGCAGAGCGAGCCCGAATCTGCCGCCGAAACCACTGAAGAAACGGACAAACTCAGCGAGAACGCGCCGCCAGAACGCGCAGTGACGCGGAGCGCAGATAAAGCCGCGGGTCCGGCGCTGATGAAGCTGAAGGCGGCGGGAGATTTGCGCCTCCCCGCTGATCTCAGATCGGTCCTGACAGGACGCTTCTAGAGCACATGTGCATTAGAATTAAAACTGGTTAACTGTGAAATTAACAAGACAAAAATACCAAATGTGGACACCCACCTCTAATTTACTGCATTAACGTAAGTGCAATAAATGTTAAGTTTATTTTTTGTCTTGTAAGTTTCTTTTAAAATGTTTCAAAATACTAAAACTTTAGGGAGGAATAAATGTGCAGACATGACAACTTTTGGCTACTACTAAATATACATATATATATTTGTGAAATATTTTATGCATCAATTTAATACTTTTAATTTTATTTACAAATATTTACACAACAAATCTTAATCCATTGGCCAAATACAATCAATAAATAGTAATGACAATAATATATATATATATATATATATATATATATATATATATATATATATATATATATATATATTATTTTCATTACTAAATAAAAGAATTATATATATGTTGAAATTAACATTTACTATTTTAATACTTTTATTTCTTAATTTTATTTGATATTTTATTTATTTATTTTTATTTACAATCAAGTAGTAACAACTAATTACTGTATTAATATATCATCTTCATACTATATTATAATACACAATCATAGCTTAGTTATATATATATATATATATATATATATATATATATATATATATTAGTTTAATATATATATATTTTAATAATATATATATAACTTTTATTTTGAGGTTTAAAATAAATAAATAAATGAAAGTCTGAGGGATATTTAATTGTTATATTGTCGTTTTTAATGAATATTTTGATTTGTAATTTTAATAGTTTTTTTTTAATATAAATATGCCATTTTGTCATTTTTATTATTAAAAAATAGATAAAAATGAGTTGAAAAAATTTGAGTTGAGATTAATGTTTATTATTTTAATACTGTTATTTCTTAATTTTATTTGATATTTTATTTTATTTTTTATTTGATTTAATTTTATTTACAAGCAAGTAGTAACAAATAATTACTATATTAAAATATTATATACTATATTATAATACACAATAGCTTAGTTTAATATATATATATATATATATATATATATATATATATATATATATATATATATATTATAATACACAATAATAGCTTAGTTTAATATATTATATATTTAAATAATTATTTTATTTTTATTTGATTAGAAATGACTCAAGATACTGACCAAATATCAACTAGCAATTCATTTACATGAATCTTATTTGTTAGAAAAAAACTTTTTTTGAGGTTTAAAATAAATAAATTAATTAATTAATTAAAGTGCCTGAGGGATACTTTAGTTGTGTTATATTGTAGTTTTTAATTAATATTTTGATACAAAATGATTTGTAATTTTAATGTTTTTTTTTTTTTTTTGTTTTTAATATAAATATGCCATTTTGTAATTTTTAATATCAAAAAAATTGATACAAATTCAAACAAATAAAATCAATAAATAGTAATAAAAATTATATATTTATATTATGTGCAAATAATATTTGAGTTTATAAAAAAATTATATTTGATTTTTGTTTTTGAGGTTTTAAATAAATAAATAATTAAATAAGTAAAAGTTTCTGAGGGATAATTTAGTTGTGTTATATTGTAGTTTTTAATAGTTTATATATATATATATATATATATATATATATAAATATGCCACTTTTTTATTTGTATTATTAAAAAAAATATATAAGCATTCAAACAAAAACATAGATTTATATTAATATTAAATGTTTAATATAACATTTAATATATTAATAAATTACTAATATATATTATATTATAAATATATTATTATATTATTAATATTAATAGTATTAAAAAAGTCATGTATACATTTATTTATTCATTTATTTATTTTTGAAATATTTTATTTGCATCATTTTAATAATTTTATTTTAGTTTTTAGATATTTTATTCCAAAATAGCCATCTTAATCTTACTCAATAAGTAGTCAATAAGTAGAAATAGAAAATAAAATATTTCTATTATGTACAAATAATATTTAAGTTAAAAATGAATGTGTAGTATTTTAATACTTTTATTTCTTTTAATTCTATTTGACTTTAAAATCAAGAAATAACAGTTAATTACTATATTAAAACTAAAAATGAGATATAATGATAATATACTATAATACACAATAAAAGCCTAGTTTCATATTTTGCTATTTTATAGTGTTTTTATACAAATATAAAACACTGTTTTGTCATTTTTATTATTAAAAATAGAAAATAAAACGTTTAATTTTTTATTACATTTTTTATTTTTATTTGTGTGTGTGTGTATGTATGTATGTATGTATGTATATATATATAAAATTTAATTTTTATTTGATTAGAGATGACTCAAAATACTAGCAATGCATTTTCATGAACCTTCGTTATTTCAAGGTTTTAAATAAATAAATAAATAAATAAATACATGTGTTTTAGTTGTTATATTGCAGTTTTTAATTAATATTGATTTTTGTAATTATTACGTTTTTTATATAAATATGCTGTTTTGTCTTTTTTTATTTAAACAAAAGGATTTATATATCAAATAAGTATTAAATGTATTAATAAATCAGGTTTTTAATATATGAATATATTTTAACATATTAATAGTATTCAAAATTAAAATAAACCTGGAAAATAACCTCAAGCTCCTCAAAAAAAAAAAACCAAAAAAAAAACTGCATGATTAAAATAAACCAATAATACATTAATAAATGAATGAATACATATGAATTAGTTTATACATGTATTTATTAAAAAAAAACAATTAGCAAATAAATATGCATTTCTTAATAATACATAACTTATATTAATAGATTTCTATGAATTTATTTTTATTTATTTGCTTTTTTATTTTATTTTATTTATATATAAGTTTTTATAATAATATAATATAATATACTTTCAGTTAATTTTATTTCAAGCAATAACAACTGTTTGATGGTTTATGTTTACAGTAAACTATAAAAACTGTGCTAAAAACAAAATCAATAAACTCTATTACAGACCATTAAATGCAGTAACTGTGAGTTTGAGGTGTTTTCTGCTCTGATACTGGAGTTTTATTACTACTGTAAAGTGTGTGAACGCCTCATTAGAGAATAACTGTGTGTGTCAAAAGGCTAAACTAGCGTATCATCTCATCAGCGCCTCCACAACTAATTCAGTTCTTCCTTTTTTTGTGCGTGACTGTTAATTTAATGTCTCCTATATCATATTACTGGCAAAGCCAAAGGTTTCATAAACAGCATCAGCGACTTTTTTAAAAAGCACAAGCTTTTAGAGATGATTCATTTCATCTGGAAAGAGAAACTGTTTTAAACTCTCATTTTTAAAGCTTGTGAACATAAATCATGCAAATCATTACATTTTCTTTAAAATGTTTAAATACAAATCTTAAATTTTGCAAATTACATGCCATTTGGCACCAGAATAATAAAAAAAAACATGATAAAAATTAAAACAAAAACAAAAACATTTATATTAATATTAAATACATATTAAATGTATGAATAAATTAACTTTTAAAAAAGGTAATTAATATTATCATTAATACAATTAACATAATGTAAATGATTTATTATAAAGAACTTTCTATTTAACAGATTTATTTATATTATTTATTAATTTATTATTTTTTTTTAAAAATATGCCTATATAGTTTTTATACATTTTTATTTCAGTTTTAGTTACAAAAAACAAAATTTTTTTTTCAGAATATATATATATATTTTAAATATCTAAATATTATTACACTTTATAATAGCTTGCTTTCATTTTTCATTGTATAATTTTTAATCCTTAATTATTTAAAAATGTTTTTGCATTTTTTATTTTTTATATATATATATATATATATATATATATATATGTATAATTTTAGCAAATTATGTAAATAGCATGCCATTTGGCACCAGAAAAAAAAAAAGATAATTAAAACAAAAACATGTGGATTTATATTAATATTAAATACATTAATAAATTAACTTTTTTAAAATGAATATTATTAATAGTAATATTAATATATTAATAAATCTGGAAATAAACCTCAAGCTCATCAGAAATAAAACAAACATGATTAAAATAAATAAATAATACATTAATAAATTAATGAATAAATATGAATTAATTTCTAAAATTAATGTATTAATTTAAAAAAATGTAATTAACGCAATGAAGATAATTAACATAAATATGAATTTTTAAAAAATGCATCCATATAGTTTTTATACATTTTTATACATTTCCCAGTTTTGGTTGCAAAAAAAAAAAAAAATCTTTTTTTTTTTTTTTTTATAAACTTTTGCAAATGGCATGCCATTTGGTGCCATAATAAAAAAAAAACCATGTAAATATTATTACATTTTATATATAGTTTTTACATATTTTAGATACACATTCAATTATAAATTGCTTTAATCTTTCATTTTAGAATTTTTAATTCTTAATAATTTAAGAATGGTTTTTATTTTATTTATTACTTAATTATTATTATTATTATTATTATTATTATTATATTTATTTATTTTTTAGCAAATTTTGCAAATGGCATGCCATTTGGCACCAGAATAAAAAAAAGATAATAATTAAAACAAAAACATGTATTTATATTAATATTAAATAAATATTAAATATATTAATAAACTAAAAAGTTAATTAATTAATTTATTATTAATAGTAATATTAATATATACATATTTAATTAAAATAAATCTGGACATAAACCTCAAGCTGCTCAGAAATAAAATACACATTTGATTAAAATAAATAATACATTAATAAATTAATAAATAAATATGAATTAATTTATAAAATACATGTATTTGTTTAAAAAAATGTAATACAACAGAAATAAATATGAATTTCTTTATTAAAATGATTCATATTAATAGATTTATTTATATTAATTTATTTTTATTTATTTTGCTTTTTTTTCTATAGTTTTTATACATTTTTATTTACATACATATATATACATGGCATGCCATTTGGCACCAGAATATAAATTAAATTATAACTTGCTTTCATTTTATAATTTTTATTTCTTATTAATTAAAATTTTTGTTTACATGTATTATTTGATTATTATTATTATTATTATTATTATTATTTATTTATTTATTTTTTTTTAGCAAATTTTGCAAATGGCATGCCAGGAAAAAAAGATACAACTTCAAATGAAACAAACAAACAAAAAAACATATTAGATTTATATTACTATTAAATAAATAATAAATCCATCAATAAATAAACTTTTTTAAAAAGTTAATATTATTAATAATAATATATTAAAATAAAAAAAAAATAATATCTGGACATAAATCTCAATCTCATCAGAAATAAAATACACGTATGGTAAATAAATAAACAATACATTAATAAATTAATGAATAAAAATGAATCAATTTATAAAATAAATGTATTTATTAAAAGAAAATAGTAACACGATTAACATAATATAAATATATATATATGAATTTCTTCATAATTAATCAATTATATTAATAGATGTAGTATAATGTAATATAGATGTTTTTATATTAATTTATTTTGCTTTTTTTAATAATTGCTTTTTTAGCAAATAGAATGCCATTTTGCACCAGTATATATCTAAAAATATATTTAAATATTGTTACATTTTATATTTTACATATTTACAAATAAACATTATAACTTGCTTTTAATTCTTAATCACTTCATTTATATATATATATATATATATATATATATATATACACACACACACACACACACACACATATATATTTGGCTTTTTATTTATTAAAATATAAAAGTAAGCATGCTTTCGATTGGTCTTGAGTGGTTGTCTATTTTTAGGAAAGTGAAAATAAATCTTTAAATCATTGATTTGTCTCTCAAATGGTCCGCAGTGACACTTTATTCCCAAACATCAATCTCCGTCTAACTCACAGCGGCAGTAATTAAATTCATTCAGATTGTATTTGCACTAAACGCACACTGACGGGACTCTTGAGTGATATAAAGTGCCTCTGCACCCTGGGAATTTATAATGTCAAACTGCGAGTCGCAAGAGACATCTAGTGCTGAAACTCAGTTACTGCAGCGCAAACACAACACCAGAGATTCATCATGAAAAAACATGTTTATGTTTCCTAAAGAGCTCCATTAAGTGTCTCCACTATTAACCTTAGAACTAAAAACACTTGAAAATGCAGAAAAATAGTAAAATGTTGTAGATATATGGCCCAGGTCTTGCAGAAAAACAGTATTTTAGCGTTGTATTGTGCTGATGCACATTAAGACAATCGTTTTTACTGGAAATAAATCAGAGAAATGAGTTTTGCTTTTAGATGTGTCTATATATTCAAAATTCAGGATTAAATGCTTCACAATTTAAAGCACGGTGGTGGTTATGTAATAAATAAATGTGTCTGAGAGATATTTTATTAGGGTTATATTTTGTTGTAGTTTTTAATTAATATTTAAGTTTTTTTTTTTTTTAATATACTATGCTTTTTATTAAATTTTTATTTTAATAAATATGCTGTTTTGTCATTTTTATTATTAAAAATAGATCAAAATTAAAACAAAACAAACAGGATTTCTAATATAAAATCAATATTCATTATAATAATACATATTACTAACATCAATAGGATTCAAAATGAAAATAAACCTGGAAATAAACCTCAAGCTCCTCAGTAAGCTCCACATGTATGATTCAAATAAACAAATAATACATTAATAATTGAATGAATAAATATTAATTAATTTCTAAAATAATTTTTTTTTTATTAAATATATATAAATATTTAATAAATTAATATAAATATATAAATATTTATTTACATTTGTATTATTTAAAAAAAGTTTATTTCAGTTTTAGTTATTTTAAACAAAATATGAGAAATGTTGTTCTAACAGAAATGTAATATATATATATATATATAAAACATTTATTTATTTATTTATTTATATTTGAAGTGGATCAAAACCTTTCATTAAAGTTGTCCTAAAACCATAATAGATTTATTTATATTAGGTTTTTTATAGTTAATTTGCTTTAATTAAAAAAAAGTTCATACAATTTTATTTCGGTTTTAGTTATTTTAAGACATCAAGATTTAACTAAACAAACAAAATCAATAACTTTTTTGTGCGTGACTCTTAATTTAATGTCTCTTATATCATATTACTGATTCATCATGAAAAAAAAGCATGTTTATGTTTCCTAAAGAGCGTCATTAAGTGTCTCCACTATTAACCTTAGCACTAAAAACACTTGAAAATGCAGAAAAATAGCAAAATGTTGTAAATATATGGCCCAGGTCTTGCAGAAAATCGCAGTATTTTAGCGTTGTATTGTGCTGATGCACATTAAGACAATCGTTTTTACTGGAAATAAATCAGAGAAATGAGTTTTGCTTTTAGATGCGTCTATATATTCAAAATTCAGGATTAAATGCTTCACAATTTAAAGCACGGTGGTGGTTATGTAATAAATAAATGTGTCTGAGAGATATTTTATTAGGGTTATATTTTGTTGTAGTTTTTAATTAATATTTAAGTTTTTTTTTTTAAATATACTATGCTTTTTATAAAATTTTTATTTTAATAAATATGCTGTTTTGTCATTTTTATTATTAAAAATAGATCAAAATTAAAACAAAACAAACAGGATTTCTAATATAAAATCAATATTCATTATAATAATACATATTACTAACATCAATAGGATTCAAAATGAAAATAAACCTGGAAATAAACCTCAAGCTCCTCAGTAAGCTCCACATGTATGATTCAAATAAACAAATAATACATTAATAATTGAATGAATAAATATTAATTAATTTCTAAAATATATTTTTTTTTATTAAATATATATAAATATTTAATAAATTAATATAAATATATAAATATTTATTTACATTTGTATTATTTAAAAAAAGTTTATTTCAGTTTTAGTTATTTTAAACAAAATATGAGAAATGTTGTTCTAACAGAAATGTAATATATATATATATATATATATATATATATATATATATAAAACATTTATTTATTTATTTATTTATTTATATTTGAAGTGGATCAAAACCTTTCATTAAAGTTGTCCTAAAACCATAATAGATTTATTTATATTAGGTTTTTTATAGTTAATTTGCTTTAATTAAAAAAAAGTTCATACAATTTTATTTCGGTTTTAGTTATTTTAAGACATCAAGATTTAACTAAA
>CM065141.1:29314441-29319441 GCA_033026305.1 Cirrhinus molitorella
TGAATAAAATCAAATAATTTATGAAGAGAAATAAGCAAAAGATGGATAGATAGATCAATATGATGTGTATTTTGATATGAAACCTGGTAACAGCGTGGTAAAGACACAATGGTGCTGTGGAGGTCAGCCGGCTGCAGGTTGATGACGCGCTGCTCCTGTCCGTGATTCAGGAAGTGAAGCTGAAGAGTCACCAGTTTGGCCAGTTTGACACACTTCACAGCCTGACGCACACAAGAGTCCTGAAAACACACACAACTATTACTATAAGGTATGTCTTCTTGCATGTGCACAGATGACTCTTCATGTTTTATGTCATATTGATATTAAAGGATTTACAGCAGTGGTTCTCAACATGCAGACTTCCAAAGCAGCCTTAAGAGGACATGAACGGATTTAAATGAAGATAAAACAAGCATTAAAATAAGCTAAAACAACTAAAAATATATGAAGAAGGCTAACATATAAATATGTAATAGTATAAAATAAAAGTATAATTTTTAGACATTGAAAAGCCATGTAAAATATATATAATTTATTTGGCTTTTCATATACATGTGCGTGTGTGGCTTTTTTTTTGTATTAATTTACAAATTGTCTTAAAATGAATATACATTTTTATAGTTTTGCCAAGCTCTATAGATTTCATCAGGGAGAAACTTGTGTAAAATAAAATTTAAAAAATAAATAAATCAATATTTCAATAATTTTATCCTTGATTCTTCTTCTCTTGTTAAACCATGATCAACTGGAAAAGTTAGTTTGCTTATAATTTAATGCCACTAGTGTACATTTTCATGGTGGAAATTATTTTTGACATTCATTTTTTTTTTTTAAACAAATATTTAACTAAAAAAATGACACCACAAAAATACATTTGAAGAGAAATAAATGAATAAATATGAGGAGAAATAAAAAAACATATAAAGATAAAACTATCAAGCATTGTATGGGTCAAAATGATCAATTTTTCTTTTATGCCAAAAATCATATTTTGTGAATTTCCTACTGTAAATACATCAAAACTACATGTTTGATTAGTAATATGCATTGCTAAGAACTTCATTTGGACAACTTTAAAGGCCATTTTCTCAATATTTTAATAGATTCCTGATTTCAAATAGTTGCATCTCAGCCAAATATGGAAATCTTATTTATCAGCTTTCAGATGATGTATAAATCTCGATGTTAAAAATGTAACCCTTCTGACTGGTTTTGTGGTCCAGGATCGCATATGAATGAACTGAATAGGTTTGGAAGCACAGATTTTAGGAGCATGTTTGATCGAGACGAAATACCTTTGAGTAGCTCTCAGCGGCGTCTTTCAGTAAAGTCAGCACCTTTACTAGAGCGTTCTTCAGATCTGGAGTGATCGCTGGTCATCACAACACAAGAACAACATCAGAGACACACAGAAACAACCAACGTCACTCAAGTGCAATTATCATATTAAACTCATTTCATTCTTTTTTTGCATCTGATTTTTTCTTTCTTTTCTGATCTCACCCCAGGGCTGTGATTCGATGATTTTGAGCTGGGTTCGCGCCGCTGCCTCGTGGTTTTCTCCGATCTCTCGGCGCATGCTGAAACACAGAGCCACCATGTTGTGCTTCTCGCTGTCGCCCGGCAGACAACGCTTGATGTAGTCCAACAGAGCCGTCTTTAGCCTGACGTTCTGTAGCAAACACACACCCCTTTTTATTTACTTACACAATCAGAAAATACAGGAAAATCTCTCACTGATTCGACTGAACATTTGGCATCACAGGAATAAATTACATTTTAAATTATTCAAATTCAGATATATTCAGAAAACAGTTATTTTAAATTGTAATATCTGCGTACTGCAGAATGTAATATTACTGCTTTACTGCATTTTTGATAAAATGAAGCCTTGGTGAGCAAGAGACTCCTTTAAAAAACATTTAAAAAAATCTTTTGACTTGAAACTTTTAGTGTGTTATTGTATATAGCAGTGTGAAGGTATATTAAAAAAAGTTTCTCTATGTATGCATTTTTCTCCTTGAAATTTTCATGTTTTCTTGATAGTCCAAGTTTGAGTTTATATATCTCAATTTTGACTACTTACACCACAATTTTGACTTTCTCGCAATTCTGAGTTTATATTGTGCAATTTTTCAGTTTATATCTCAATTTTGACCTTTTTTTTTTTTTTTTTTAGCAAATCTGACTTTATAGCTTGCAATTTTGACTTGCTTGCAATTCTGAGTTTATATCTCAAAATTTAGATTTTTCTTGCAATTCTGACTTTATATCTCACAATTTTGACTTGTTTTCACAATTCTGACTTTATATATTGTAGAATTTATATATCTCACAATTTTGAGTTCATGAATCTCAATTTTGACAATTTTGAAGTTTAAATCTTGTAATTTTGAGTTTATATGCTATAATTTCTTGAAATTCTGACTATATCTCACAATTTTGACTTTATTTTGATTTTTGACTCAATTTTATTCTCTCAATTCTGAGTTTATATCTTGTAATTTAGACTTTCTCACAATTCTGACTGTACATCTTGCAATTTTGAGTTTTATCTCATACTTTCATTAAATTCTGACTATATATCCCAAAAATTAGACTCCCCCCCACAATTCTGACGTTTTTCCTCTTTTTTACAATTCTGTAATCCAATCTAGTAATTTAGACGTTCTTGCAATTCTGACTTTACATTTCACAATTTTGCCTTTTTTCCTTACAATTTAACCTTTTTTTTTACCATTTTGAGTTTGTATCTTGTAATTTTCTTACAATTTTGACTTTCGCAATTTTCACAATTCTGAGTTTATATTATATCTTGTAGTTTATATATCTTGATTTTGACTGCTTTCATCACAATTTTGACTTTCTCGCAATTCTGAGTTTAAATCTTGCAATTTTGAGTTTATATTTTATAATTTTGACTTCAATCTGACTTTATATCTTGAAATTTTAAGTTTACATCTCATAATTGACTTTTTCCTTCACAATTCTGAGTTTATATCTTGTAATTTAGATTTTTCTCGCAATTCTTACTTAACATCTCACAATTTTGACTTTTGTTCTCAGGACTGCAAGTTTATATATTTGAATTGTGAGAAAAAAGTTAGAATTCTAAGATAAAACTTTTTTATATTTTACTGCCCCTTGGTGCAAACAAGCTTCCAAAGCTTCTTATCCGGTACATTTGCATCATTTCTGTATTTGGTATGAAAAGCATTGACACTCGATCTCTCACCGACTCGACTTTCTTCCTCAGCAGCATTTCGAAGCGATGGTTCTGATGGAGCAGGTCAAAGATATACGTCATTTCGTTGTACCTGCCGATACCTGTGAGGAGACGCACCTGCGGAGAGATCAACACAAATGATCTTCCAGGATTCTGACTCATTGGTTAATGAAAGATTCAGAGGTTTCCTGGCCTCCATGAACTCACCAGGAGTCCATAACCGTCTCCGTGAGCCAGGTGTGTGTGACTCAGGTGTCTGGCCACCTGCAGGACCCTCACGATTCCCTCCATGTTGCAGGTGAGACTGAAGCAGTCGTGAGCCAAAATCAAGATCTCCACAGCTGCAGACACACAGACGATTCAGTTAACATTCACATTTACCATCGCTTTTTACTTTCACATGGGCATTTATACTCACTGCAGCTGAGTTCTGACAGAGGGACGGTCGGGATGCTGTCCAGCAGTTTGGTTCCCACCAGGTTCGGGTCTCCACACAGTTTGGCCAGCTGGAGGAACGTCTCTCTCCCATCGGCTGGACCATACATCAGACGCTCTCCTGAACACAGACAGACATTACTTACACACTTACAGCAGTCAGAGTAAAGACCTTTATAATGTCACAAGAGAGATTTCTGATGTGACACTGAAGATGGAGTAATGATGCTAAAGAATCTGTAGGTGAATAGGGTAAAAATATTAACCAACTTAATAGTTATCGCCTTTCTTACCCAGTTGATTGATTACATCGATAATTGCACACGTTTTTTGTATTACAAGTCTTCTAAAATGTATAAATACTTAAATATTTAACGAAATATGTGCTATTTTGCATACATTTCTAGTACAAAAAACGAAACACGGGATGTTTTTACAGAGGGAATTTTGGGAATCTCATTTTGTCAGTTCATAATTCAGAAAATACTTAGAACAGACAAAAAACTATACATTTTCGCAATTTTCTGGGGATTCAAATGATGTATGTAATCAAGCAAATTATATATATGAACAAATCCCTCTGTAAAAACCTTCAGGATATAGACAGGAATACAAATGTCAAGTTTGGTGTGTGTAAGTGCTACTATAGTGGAGATTTATGGCTCAGTGTAGGAGAAAAACTCATTTTGAGAAAACTGCCTTGAAATATATGTATTGTAATTGAAACCTATTAACACAAAGAGATGAAGTGCTATAAAAGGAACACTTAACAGTGTCTTTTGGATGTTTTCTTTCCACTAGTCTGAAAAAAAAAAACACTTCTCAGAATTGATAGGTGCATGAAAAAAAACTGTATTTTTGCCTTAAAAACTATATAGACATATACAGTTTGGAAAAACTAACAAAAATGACAAAAACACAACAAAATTAGTAAAACTTTAAAATTAAAATAATTAAACAATTAAAATGACAATAAAAAATAACTTTTTTTTAATTTAAGATAAAAACAAAACAAAAAATAAATAAATGAAAACAGGACAAAATAAACAGGACAAAATTAAATAAAATGATTTTTAAAATGAAAAACGTAAAAATAAAATTAAAACTGATAAAAAAAAAACATTAAAAAAACATTAATGATAAAAAGAATCAGAATCGTTATAGTTAGGAGACATTAATAATAATGAATAAAAATAAAACAAAATACAAATATAAAATGAAAACAAAACAAAAAATAAAATGAAACAGAACATATTAAATGCAATTACAAATAAAAAAGAAAATATAAAATTAGAACAGAATTGAAAAAAAAAGAAATGTAAAACTACAATTAAAATGA
>CM065141.1:29326941-29341941 GCA_033026305.1 Cirrhinus molitorella
TTTTTAGTAGTAAAAATCAAATAATAACAATAATAATACAAATTATTATTACTAAAAAAACAAACAAAATGATATTACCATTGTAGTATTTTACTGTAAAACAAAAATCATTTAATAGTTATTAATAACATAAGAAAACATTACATTTAAAATGTTTAAAAATGAATAAAAATAAATAACACCAATATTGTATTGTATTGAAAATAATGTTTTTTTATATTAATATAATTAAACATTACATTATTATTGCAATATTTTGTAAAATTTCAATATAAAAAAAGAAAATAATAATAATAAAAATAACAACATTATTATTATTATTATTATTATTGTTACTAAAAGACACCATGTTACCATTGTAGTATTTTACTGTAAAACACAAATGAACAATTATTAATAACATTATATGAAAAACATTACATTAAAAAAATATTAATTAATAATAATAATAATAATAATAATAATAATATTACTAAAATAAAACATAATACAATTATTGTATTATTTCACTGTAAAATCAAATTAAATACTGAAGAAAAATATATTTTTAATATTAATAAAATTAAACATTATTGTAATATCTGATAAGAAAATAATAATAATAATAAATTATTATTGTTGTTATTATTTCAATATTATTATTACTAAAATCAAACATTATACCATAATTGCAATATTTCACTGTGAAATAAAATTGAATACTTAATAAGTCTTCTTAATAAAAATAAACACGCTGTCTTAATATTAACAAAATTAAACGTATTTAACATAATATAACACTATTATAATAGTATTTAGTATTTTTTAATTAGTATTTAATAAATACAAAAAATTTCAATGTAAAAAAAAATGGATAAGAAAAAATAATAATACAAAATTATTATTACTACTTAAATAAAACATAATATCAATATTGTAATATTTCACTGTGAAAATAATAAGTCCGATGGTCACTGACCTCATTTATGATCAGGCAGTCGATGGGCAGCTCGGCCAGCTGAGCGACTTTCCTGGCCTGAGCGAAGAGGCCGATGTCCTGCAGCTCCTGCATGATCCTGCTGCACTCGTCCTGCAGTCCAGAGCTGGAATAATCGTCCAGCAGACGAGCAGACAGCGGCACAGGAGTGTCCGACAACACCTGACTCAACTGACTGAGCTTCTTAAAGTCAGGACCTGGACAACAGAACACACATCACACACATTAATGCTCAAAACACTCCATTAATTACTGCTTTAATGCCTCTGAAAGAATCTTCTGCTCACAGAGGCCCAAAAACACAGTAAAATTAGTAATATTGTGACACTAAATTATTTTTTTGTATGTTTTATTTTATTTTTGTATTTTTATTTTCCTTTTATTTTTTGAGTTTATTAACTTGTTGTATTAATTATATTGTAATTATATTTTAATCATTTTCTGTTTTAATTTTCATTTTTTTTTTTTACTTTTTTCCAGTTCTTTTGTTTATTTGTTTTTATATTTTCTGCTTTCATTTTTATTTTATTTTTGAATTTTCAGTTTTCCTTTGAATTTTTTAAGTTTTAGTAGTTTTGTTTGTTGTATTTTATTACTTAAATAAAACAATTTATTATTATTATTCAAATTTTACTGAATTTTTTGTTTACAGTTTTCTTTGTTTTTGTATTTTCTGTTTTCCTATTAATTTTTAAGTTCTGTTTTATGTTTTTGTCAATATCGTTTTTTTCTTTAATTATGTATAATTACTGTTATAGTTTTATTTACTTTTTTGTTTATCTATTATTAATTGTGTTTGAAATTCTCTTTTTTATTTTTAATTTCACTTTTTATTTCAATTTTAATTTTAGATTTTCAGTTTTTTTATTTTAATGTTTTACATTTTCTGTTTTCATTTTTTATTTGATTTTTACAATGTCTGTTTTTATTTTCTTTTTATACATTTCATTTTCATTTGTTTTCCTTTTAATTTAAGATTTTTCTTTTTAATTTCTTTTTAATTTTTTAATTTATTTTTTAAATGTCTAAATAGTGTTATAGTTTTATTTTTATTTTGTTTGTTTATCTGATATTAGTTGTGTTTTAAATGTTCTTTTTTTACTTTTAATTTTACTTTTAGACAGTTTCTTTTAATTTTTTAAAAATATATTCTGATCATTTTAATTTTATATTTTCAGTTTTTATTTTACTGTATTTTAACAATTTTATTCCTGTTTTTATTTTCTTTTTATATGCCATTTTTTATTTGTTTTTCTTTAATTATGTCTATATAGTTCTATAAGTTTAAGAGTTTCATTTTGTTTTATTTATTTTATTTTACGTTTTTTTTTATGGTTCAAGTAACATTTTTTATGGTTTTAGTTTTAATTTCTACACAACGATTATAACCCTGATTCACAGAATATTGCACTTTTCCATTATAAAAATGTTATATTTTCATACGTTCTTATTGATAATACTCAGAAATGTTTTCTTGAGCAGCAAATCAGCATATTAGAATAATTTCTGAAAAATCATGTGACACTGAAGTAACGTTGGAAAAAAAAAAATTGCATTTCATGACAGGAATAAATTATATTTGAACATATATTCACTAGAAAAACAGCTGTTTTAAATTGAAATATATTTTACAATTTTTTGGTTAATTTTTTTGTATTTTTGGTTGAATAAACGCGCCCATTTGGTGAGCAGAAGAGAAAAAAAACATTATTCCAATTTTTTTTCCAATGCAAAGACCCTTATAAATGTGGTTTAGAGCAAAAATGGATCATGAATCTCAGCCTGACCATTGGATTTGAGCAGTCGCTCCATGTCCACCAGCAGCTGAAGCAGACGCCGCAGCTCATACTGAGTCCTGCTCTGTTTCAGGAGCGTCAGCAGCAGAACCGAAGCCTGAGATTCGACCCACTGGACAGACAGCACATCTGAACTCAACACCACACTGCTGCTCCGCAACTAAACACACACAACAAGGGTTAACACAGAAAACCAGCAGATGGGGAAGAAGAAAACCTGAGGGCCACCTGAGTGAGATTACATTGAGCAAACACTTCTGGAAGTCCAGCAGTTTGTCTTTGGCTCGCTGATAGTCTTTGTAGTCCGAGCAAAACTCATACATGTGCAGCATGGAAATCAGCGGAGACTCCTGCAAGAAAATAAGAAATAACATTTAATGCACTTCTGTTCAAAATGTTTTTTATTTTATTTTTTTTTTAAGAATTGCATACTTTTATACAGCAACAGATGCATTAAACTGATCAAAAGTGACAGTAAAGACATTTATAATGTTGGAAAAAGATTTCTATTACAGATAAATGCTGTTCTTTTGAACTTTATAATCTGTGAATCCTGAAAAAAAATAAGTGAATCATGACTTCCACACAAATATGGAACTATTTTCATCCTATGAGGAAAGACATTACACCACAATAAACAAAAACAATGAACTAAAACTATTCAAAATCATTTTCTTTAATTGAAAAAAAAAAAGCTGAAATAAAATATCAATATTAGAAATCCTTAAACTTACATGAAAATTGAAAAGGAAACCGAAATAAAATTGTGATGAAGTACTAAAATTACTAAAACAAAGCTAAATTAATATAATTGACAAAAATAACAGTTTAATAGACTTTTAAAGCTCAAAATATTAATAAATACTAACACTACTAAATATTAATCATACTAAATGACACCGAACTACATATTTATGTTAAAAAAGTAACATGGATACCTGAATAGGTTAATTACCTTAAAGAAGTTAAATTAAAGTACTAAAATTCCTAAACATTAATACATATTACACAATCAATTATACTTAAATAACACTGAACTACATATTTATGTAAAAAAGTAAAATAAAATTAAATAGCTGAAGTACTACAATTACTAAAACAAAAAATTAAATGCATCTAATATAATATCAATAAAAATTAAAGCCAAATAGAAATAAAAACTGATAAAAATGTCAAAAACGCATTCAATTACTAAAAAGTTAATTTTAAGTAATACAAAAACGGAACATGGTAATTTTATTTGTTGTATGCTTTTGTCATTTTTATTACAAATGTAGTTTTTATTAGTATTTTTTTTTACTTTATTTTTGTATTTTGTGTTTTCTTTTTAATTTTTACGTTTTGGTCATTTTTTATTAGTTTTTTTCTTTAATTATGTCTATATTAAAACCATCAATCTAATATAACATTAATTAATAAAAAATAAAGCCATTTGAAATAAAAACGCATAAAAACACATACTATTACTAAAAAGTTCATTATAATTAATATGAAAACAGAACATTTCAGTAATTTTATTTGTTTATTTATTACAAATTTTTGTGTTTATTATTTAGTTTTTTACTTTATTTTTGTATTTTCTGTTTTCCTTTTAATTTATTTATATATTTTGAAATTAAGCTGAAATAAAAAAAATTATAAAATATAAAATGTTAGATGAATTTCCTTAAATGAAAACGACACTGAAATAAAATAGTTTAAGTTGAAGTAGTCAAATAAACAGAATACTCATAAAAATAAAACTATTTATTTGCAAAAATGTAACACTGACAAATCAATGTGCATCCCAAAGCAACTTCAGTCAAGTCTTTGTACTGATCTGAGATCTGCTCTGCATTTCAGCTTCAAACCGGCAGATTTCAGGTCAGAGACGTTCTCATCCAATCAGAAAGCCTCTTACCCTCTGAAACAGCTGGAATCCACGAATCAGAGGCCTGATCTTGCTCCTGCACAGGAGCGTCTTCCACAAGACCGAGAGATCGTGGAGGTTCCACACGTGATGGGCGGGGCTCTCGTGGATGTGGGCGGTGGCTTCCTGAGTGACATCATCACCGACAGACGTCAGGATCCACACGCAGAGACACTGAAGCAGCTCCGCCCCCTGCCAATCAAATCACAAACACTCATCTGTCAAGAGTTTACACTCAAGTGGGGGTGTGCAATATTGACAAAAAATAATATCTTGATATTATTGATAGCGTTAATTTGACGATATTTCACTGTGTGTGTTATTGTACTTAAGGACTACTATGACTCAAGTTTTTGATATTGTTTGTATTCTGCGTGGTCAGTTCACAGCAGTGACAGAAATGATTCTTTTCCAAAAAGTTTAAACAGATTTTAAGCTTTTATGGGCATTTTAACCTTTATAAAGCTCATCTTGAGTCAAATTCTTACATTTAATCAGTCAATTATAACTATATTACATTTAGGCTGTTACCAAACAAATTAAATCAGTATCGACAAAATACATCTTTGCAGAAGTTGCATGTGAAGTGGTGTTTAGATGAATTTCCATATGTTAATGCAGCTCAGAGTTACAAATGCATGCATGATGTTTTGATATTTTAAACATTCAGACGTTAAATACTGACATTTGAAATTATTTTAAAAGTGAAAAGGTACTTTCAATGTGAAATGAAAACTGCCAGTAGGTGGCAGGAAGTCATTGCGATTGAGCCGAATTATTTAAATCGGTTGATTCATTCAGGAACAAAACACTGCCATGTTGCTCAGAGACGCAAAACAGTACCGTGGCTGTGTTTGCAATGATTTTTGTTGGTGAAACAGCAAAAACAGGAAATATACAGTCTAAAACGTAAGTCTCTTGACGTTTTTAACTTCTTCTAAAATCATTATCACATTTGTAACCATGCTGAACTTTGAAGGAAAAAAAATGGCACTCTTCATGTGATACTGATTAACTGTATGAAATGTTATAAATGTATAAATAACTTGAATTATGTAATCATTCTAAATGCATTTTTACAGACTGAATCATGTCATGAAAGAACACACTTTAAATGCATACTTACTAGACTTCATCACGCAATGTAATGTTGTGTGTGCACTCTCTAGGTGTGTTTGGTTTGTTTGTTGCAATATACGGGATAATGTCAAATCGCATATTGTTAAAACAACAATTACGATATTATCGCAGACGGTTTATATACAGTCGAGCACACACCTGATGACAGGCCGCCAGCACGGACAAAACAGGACTGTGCTGACGGACGGCTTCAGACAGCAGGAACCTCCAGGGACTGGGCTTCTCCTGGCTCTCGAGCAGCACCTGGAACAGCTCTCTTGGGAGTTCGGAGCTCTCGTCTCGGGGAAGAGCGCTCGCGACGCTCCCCTGATCCTCTAGAGCC
The DNA here is from genome assembly GCA_033026305.1 of Cirrhinus molitorella. Lineage (NCBI taxonomy): Eukaryota > Metazoa > Chordata > Actinopteri > Cypriniformes > Cyprinidae > Cirrhinus > Cirrhinus molitorella. The sequence continues at coordinate 29,333,085 of CM065141.1, forward strand.
TGATGGGAGCTTGTTGGATGAAGATCTTGGAAGGCCAGGGAAATGTGCGACTGCAGAGCTGGACTGAAATTGGCAGCCAGAGATCTGACCTGGACCAACCAACAAAAATATAGAAAGTTAAATGCTTGTGTTAGAAATGTTAAACAAAATGACAGTGCAACAGTCAGGTTGTGAAAGTGATGTAAATATAAAAAAAAAGAGAAAAAAAATGTAATCCCCAGTAGATACCTTCAGATAATGTGATTTTCTACTTAAAAAAAAAGAGATTTTCTTTGTTTTCATTTTGTTTAAGCTCTACATCTCGTATAGACGCAAAGAGCTTCAACTCCAGTATATATTAAACATGGTTACTACACTTTTACTACAATAAAAAGCTTAATTAATTAACTTAGTTAATTTACTAAGGGATTTGTATCTGTGTATACTTTCTTTCCTTCTTTCTTTCTTCTTTGTTTTGTTTTTAAAACTATACTGCCTTAATCGTTTGATGTTTTGTATTGTTTAATAAAAAAAAAAAAAAATAGATTTGCAATACGCACGCCGAAGTTCCAATCTGAATCAAAAGATTCGCAAACTCGCTCCGAAGTCCCTATATAAATCAACTGATTCACAAACCATCTCTGAAGTCTCGATCTAAATCAAAAGTTTCCCAAAACCATTTCGAAGTCCTGATCTAAATCAAATGATTCGCGAACTCGCTCCGAAGTTACAATCTGAATCAAAAGATTCACAAACTCACTCCGTAGTCCTGATCTAATCAATTAATTCAGGAACAGACTCCGTAGTACCAATCTGAATCAAAAGATTCACAAGCTTGCGCCAAAGTCACGAACTAAATCAATTGATTCACGAACCTGCTCCGAAGTTCTGATCTGAATCAAAAGATTCGCAAACCCGCTCCAAAGTTACAATATAAATCAAAAGATTTGCAAACTCGCTCTGAAGTCCCTATATAAATCAACTGATTCACGAACCTGCTCCGAAGTTCTGATCTGAATCAAAAGATTCGCAAACCCGCTCCAAAGTTACAATATAAATCAAAAGATTTGCAGACTCGCTCTGAAGTCCCTATATAAATCAACTGATTCACGAACCCTCTCTGAAGTCTCAATCTAAATCAAAAGATTCACGAACCCGCTCTGAAGTCCGGATCTAAATCAGAAGATTTACAAAACCATTTTGAAGTTCCTATCTGAATCAATGATTTGCATTATGCGATCTGATTCAGTGTTTCGAAAAGCTCAGTTTCACCCATCGCTATACGTACAAGCAATGAATTGCTTTTGAATAGCTTGAATTGAATGATCAAAGTCATAAGTTTGAGTTTGAATCAACTGGAGCGGTTCCAGCGTAAATGACTCATTCAGTCTGTTCCTCTGCTTTTCGTGTCTTCAGCCATGTTTACACGACACTGTCAGTATTAATACTGGCTTAGCTCACTAGTTTTATGAGATTAACTGAAACAAGCGAAAAAGGTATGACGCTTACAAATAAAATATCCATATTTCCAATTCAAAGATAACATCAAATACAAATCTACAAATATATTCAGGTGAGGTAACCAATTTACTGCTAATTAGTAAATGTGATCAAATTTATAGCTTAATGCATTATATTTTTAGTAGTTCAGTTGGTGACAGTTCAATAGGAAATCAGTCATCTCATTCCATTGAAGTGAATCTTTCCTCCATATTTGAATAAAATAAAAACAACAACAACAACAACAACAAAAATTCCCATTCAAGAATAACTGTAATAATTTTTAATTATTATTTTTAAATGAAGAAAATTAAAAAGATGGGGAAAAAAAAGGCCCAGACCTGTTGGAGCGGGTAATTGTGCAGCTGTACAAACAACAGGAAGTTGAGCCACTGTCCGTCACGAGCACAGTCCAGCGGGTAGGCGGGGCTTAGAGGAAGAGCATGCAGGTGACAGAACTGGACAGGAAGTGCCCACTCCTGCGCCGCCTCGTATGACGAGCTAAAATAAACACACAGAACCAGACACACTGATTAGTGCCATTATTGTTAACTAAATCTAAAACGATTAAAAATCATTTTTGTTAAAAGGACTGAGGTAAATTTAAACAAACATTATGTGAAATGCAAAACTTAAAAATGTTGCCTTGTCAGCTAATTAAACTAAAAATAGTTGAAGTACTAAAACTAAAATAAAAATACATTAACACCAATAATAAATTAAAATAACTAATAAAAATGACAAAAATCCCCCCAAATATCTAAATGAATAAATAAAAACTGAAAATTTTAAATAAATTCGGATTCAAAATATTACTAAGTACTATAACAGCATTTAAAAAAAAAAAAAAATGTAAAATATAAAAAATACTAAAATAACACTGATAAAACTGTATAACGCTGACTAAATGAATTAATATTTTAAGGAAAATCATTCATAAAACAACTAAATATCACATTATGCCACAATTCAAAATACATTTTACAAAGTTTTCATTTGCATTTCCAACAATGATTTTGGTGCAAAATCTGCAGATTTGTGAAAATGTGAAGAATGACAAAAATTTAAATATTACTTCTGGACAAATTATTTTTTTTAATTTCAAACCAATCTGTTGTTTTGTTACCTTACATAAAAATAAACTGGAATTTAACTATTAATTAACTGACAAAAATATTAAAAAGGTTCAATATTTTAAATAGAGTAAATTTTACTAATTAAAAAAAGTTTTTAATAGTTGTAATAATAACAAAAGAAAAGAAAATATTTAATCACATTAAAAGAGTTTTATTTTTACCATATTAAAAAAGGGGAAAAAAACATTTTACTCATTAAAAACAAAAACAAACAAAAAACATTTTTATGCAGAACACTGACCGACTGATGCCTTTCTTCTCTAGAGCGTCTCTGACTGCCGTCTCCAGATGAACCAGCATCTCCTGAGCGCTTTGTTTCTCACCGCTGACCAACTTACCAGCCTTTTCCACTGAAACAGAGACGGAGAAATCGGTGAAAGATCTTCAAAAAAAAACCCAACATGTGACTGAGTTTAGTGCTGATGGTACCTAGCGTCTGCCGGAGCGAAGCTGCTTCTCTGTCGTCTTCACAGGTCTGAGTCCAGAGTTTGAGGATGAGGTTCAGCACGTGGAGATCCACCCTCAGTTTGAGGCTACAAACACCCAGCAGCTCACAGAAACACACACACGCCGCTGACACACACGCACTGCTGAAGTTCAACAGACCTAAGGAGTACGCCTGATCCGCAGCCAGAGACACCCTGATATGAGAAAAATGTACACCTTAATATTATACATGCATACGTTCGTTTTTTTCCAATTTGTGACTAATTAATCATTGTGTAAATATGCAGAGAGCAATTAATTTGTTTCTCTCTCTCTCTCTCGCTATTTAATTCTAGAAACAAAACACATTTTCAGTCATTTTTGAAAAGAAATTCCCAGAGTTAATTAATTTTCACAATATTCACAATATCCATAATTAAATAAAAAACTATTTATCCATCTCTCTCCCTCTCTCTCTCTATAAATGTATTAATAAATAATAAATATATATATAAATAATTTAATTTAATAGAATTATAAAACTATATTTAAAATACAATTTCTATAACATTTCTTAATTATTAAATAATGCATAATTTTTTTGTAATATATTTTTTGTAATTTTAATTTAATAATAATTTTCACTATTATATACAGGTCCTTCTCAAAAAAATGAGCATATTGTGATAAAGTTCATTATTTTCTGTAATGTACTGATAAACATTAGACTTTCATATATTTTAGATTCATTACACACAACTGAAGTAGTTCAAGCCTTTTATTGTTTTAATATTGATGATTTTGGCATACAGCTCATGAAAACCCAAAATTCCTATCTCAAAAAATTAGCATATCATGAAAAGGTTCTCTAAACGAGCTATTAACCTAATCATCTGAATCAACTAATTAACTCTAAACACCTGCCAAAGATTCCTGAGGCTTTTAAAAACTCCCAGCCTGGTTCATTACTCAAAACCGCAATCATGGGTAAGACTGCCGACCTGACTGCTGTCCAGAAGGCCATCATTGAAAACCCTCAAGCAAGAGGGTAAGACACAGAAAGAAATTTCTGAATGAATAGGCTGTTCCCAGAGTGCTGTATCAAGGCACCTCAGTGGGAAGTCTGTGGGAAGGAAAAAGTGTGTCAGAAAACGCTGCACAACGAGAGGGGGACCTGCGGAAGCAGTGGACTGAGTCTGGAGTAGAAACATCCAGAGCCACCGTGTACAGGCGTGTGCAGGAAATGGGCTACAGGTGCCGCATTCCCCAGGTCAAGCCACTTTTGAACCAGAAACAGCGGCAGAAGCGCCTGACCTGGGCTACAGAGAAGCAGCACTGGACTGTTGCTCAGTGGTCCAAAGTACTTTTTTCGGATGAAAGCAAATTTTGCATGTCATTCGGAAATCAAGGTGCCAGAGTCTGGAGGAAGACTGGGGAGAGGGAAATGCCAAAATGCCTGAAGTCCAGTGTCAAGTACCCACAGTCAGTGATGGTCTGGGGTGCCATGTCAGCTGCTGGTGTTGGTCCACTGTGTTTTATCAAGGGCAGGGTCAATGCAGCTAGCTATCAGGAGATTTTGGAGCACTTCATGCTTCCATCTGCTGAAAAGCTTTATGGAGATGAAGATTTCATTTTTCAGCACGACCTGGCACCTGCTCACAGTGCCAAAACCACTGGTAAATGGTTTACTGACCATGGTATTACTGTGCTCAATTGGCCTGCCAACTCTCCTGACCTGAACCCCATAGAGAATCTGTGGGATATTGTGAAGAGAAAGTTGAGAGACGCAAGACCCAACACTCTGGATGAGCTTAAGGCCGCTATCGAAGCATCCTGGGCCTCCATAACACCTCAGCAGTGCCACAGGCTGATTGCCTCCATGCCACGCCGCATTGAAGCAGTCATTTCTGCAAAAGGATTCCCGACCAAGTATTGAGTGCATAACTGAACATAATTATTTGAAGGTTGACTTTTTTTGTATTAAAAACACTTTTCTTTTATTGGTCGGATGAAATATGCTAATTTTTTGAGATAGGAATTTTGGGTTTTCATGAGCTGTATGCCAAAATCATCAATATTAAAACAATAAAAGGCTTGAACTACTTCGAGTTGTGTGTAATGAATCTAAAATATATGAAAGTCTAATGTTTATCAGTACATTACAGAAAATAATGAACTTTATCACAATATGCTAATTTTTTGAGAAGGACCTGTAAATATATATATATATATATATATATATATATATATATATATACACTATTTTAAATACATTACTGTAAAATATTTCTGAATAGTATAATATATATATATATATATATTCTGTATTTTTGGTCAAATATATAGGTGAGCATAAGAGAATTCTTTAAAAAACATTACAAGTATTTTATTAAACCACATTTAAGTATGTAAAATACCATTCAGGAGCTAATTAGTAACAGCTATGACTAATATTAACCACGTGACATATCATGACAGATCAGCATTTGTAATTTTACCCATCAGATGTCACACTTAAAATGTATTTGCTTGTTATTTTTCACAGTATAACTGTGAGTTCGACTCACTGTAGCTTCACGTTACTGCAGTTGACGAGATGCTGCGTGAGAAAAACCCCGAATGCAAACGTTGGCCTGCTGTGACTCAGGTAATACAGGAAGTCCAGATTCTCAACGATGGCAAATTTACTGACGAGCTGAGAGCTGGAGAAATGCGGCGGCTCGCTGGACGCTTCTGGAAAAGAGCAACAAATACACGTTTTAGAAAATAAAATCAGCACATCTCACAATTTTCTCACAATAACGTTTAAAAGCGCTTACCGCTGCTGCCCACAGCGTTAGCCGACTGCCATCCGAACAGTTTGGAGGGATCCAACGGATGCAAAGACTGCAGATGGAAAAGCACACAATGCATTAACCCTCTGGTATTGTTCATTTGAGAGTCACACTTGAGAGTGTTGTGCACCTGAAATGTAAATGTAACTAATATTTATTATAATATCTGCACGTATGCAGATGGATAGATTTGTGTTATATTGATGACAATATAATGTTTTTTTCCCTATGTTTTTCCCTATGTTTTTTTCCCAGAAAAAAACTAAACAAAACTAAATATATACTGTTACCCTAATAAACAAAATTACAATTACGGGGCCAAGCATTACAGAGGCAAAATGAAGAGCTAAGCATAGAATGAAGCATCAGATCAACTGCAGCAATGAGCAATTAAAAAGATTTTACTCGAAATGGCTGAAAAATCATAAATACAACCACTAGTAATACGATTTAGTGGCTTATCGCTTTTGACCAGTAGGTGGTGCTGTTATCAAAAATATGTGGTGTGTTCTGTGTGAGGTGACAATGGCAATATGTCAAAGCTTTGCAGAGATACAGCTTCAGAGTCATTTTCGCATCATGCCTCAAATTTGTAGTGGTGCTATACAAAAACGGTTTTGTCTATCGACACGAAATCCATGGTCTGATGATGATTTGATTCGATTTTGGTGAAAATCAGACCAACGGTCGAGGAGGAGTTTGAAAAAGTAGGTTTTCAACATGAATGAAAATGGCAGACAAAGTTCAGCCCACAATGGCATAATTGGTATCTATGTTGTCGGCATGACCCAAGTAATATTTGGAGACCAGTGTCAGTACAATAGGCTAATGCAATCAAAAGTTATTAGCATTTTTGGAAATGTCATAATTAATGGTTAATGAAGGATTTAGTACTCTTGACCAATAGGTGGCACTGTTACCAAATTGATGTGGCGTCGTCAGTGTGAGGTGGCAATGGCACATAAAAAAATTCAGATACAGTTTGGCATCTTTCCAGCAAATCTGATGATGCCCAAAACGAAAACTGCTTCCTAAGGTGCCTTGACACGAAATTGATGATTTTTTTGTCATCATGGTCTGAAGATGATCTGAGTAAAATTTGGTGAAAATTGGAGTAACGCTCTAGGATGAGTTCGAAGACACATACCAAGTTTTGTTATGACACATCAATGCGTTTATAAAATATAGCCTTTTACAACAAAATTCAAAATGGCCGATGCCCAAAGTGGGTATGGTTCGACTCAGCATGGTGCATTGAATCTAAAGAGACCAGTTTTGTGATTTTTGGCCAAACCATTGAAGAGTTCTAAGCAAAAAGAGCCATTTTTCATATCTCCTGACCACTAGGTGGCACTGCACCGAAACACTTTTTTAGTGTTTTTCGTAGAATTCGTTTGTGCATTATTCGAGAAGGTTTGGCTAATCAACTTGAATTCCACAACTTTTTGCCAGAATGGTCTGAAGATGATTGGAGCCAAATTTGGTGAAAATCGGTCTAGGATGAGTTTGAAAAAGAAGGTTTTCAACATAAATCAAAATGGCGGACAGGAAGTTCATCCAATGATGGCATAATTGGTATCGATGTTCTCGGCATGACCAAAGGAATATATCAAGTACAGTTTCATTACAACAGAATGTAAACAAAAGTTATTATTAAAAGTGAACATATTTCTTTTGACCACAAGGTGGCTCTGCCTCCAAACTTGTTGAGTACTGTCAGGGCATTGTGCCGAAGACACATACCAAGTTTTGTAATGATACATCAATGCGTTTATAAAATATAGCCTTTTACAACAAAATTTAAAATGGCCGACACCCAAAATGGGTATGGTTCGACTCAGCATGGTGCACTGAATCTAAAGAGACCAGTTTTGTGGCCAAACCATTGAAAAGTTCTAAGCAAAAAGAGCCATTTTTCATATCTCCTGACCACTAGGTGGCACTGCACCGAAACACTGCAGGTAGTCTCAGGTCATACATGTTATAACACACACCAAGTTTGGTCTCAATACGCCAAACCATTGCAGAGATATAGCCTCACATCCATTTTTTAGTGATTTTCGTAGAATTCGTTTGTGCGTTATTCAAGAAGGTTTGGCTAATCAACTTGAATTCCACAACTTTTTGCCAGAATGGTCTGAAGATGATTGGAGTCAAATTTGGTGAAAATCAGAAAAACCGTCTAGGACGAGTTCGAAAAAGCAGGTTTCATGAAACTATTAAAAATAGAAGAAAAAAAACCCCGAAACCTTATGATTTTTGAATTTTGGTGTTCATTCGACTCTGCATGAGTCAAAAATTCAGAGGAAAAAGGATTTTCCTTCTAGACCTTACAGATCAAGTTATTAGCATACAATTATTGAAATTTTGGACAAGTGGTGGCGCTAGAGAGTTTGAGTTAGAGACTCCAAACTTGCTATGGTTCATATTGAGACTGTTCTCAAACAGTGTGCCAAATTTCACAGCTTACCCGCAAGCGGTTCTATGGGCTGCCATAGACTTCTAGAGCAAAAGAAAAAGAACGCTAACGGTGCTTGGCCCCTAATAACAATATTTCTTAAACGGAAGCATTTTGAGAAACCCTAAAGCTGATTTGAGAACAGTGGAGATGTATTTTAGTTTCCAATAATCCCTGATAACACCTGCAAAACATTCATTTCAGGATGGAGTGCGTTGCTATCGGAAAGTAATGAGCTGGAAATGAATTATACATTCGGCGAGCGACGAGCGAGACGCGCTGCGGGCGGTAAAAACACACAGATGGACTCACATATGCTTCCAAAGGTGTGTGAGATAATTTCCTCTGGCTTTCAGATTACCTTCAGCGTCCATTAAAACACAAACGGCTGCTGTCGGCCGTAATTACAGTCTGAACATATAAACCCAGGCTTCTGTGGTTTAATGAAAGTTATCTTGAGGCTTAGCAGAAACACTTCAGAGCAGGTTGTGGCTTGATTATTTTAATGAAACTAATAATAGTGT